>RJWM01012911.1:0-55028 GCA_004363535.1 Dasyprocta punctata | reverse complement strand
GGTGATCACATATCATTGAAGGCTACCCTTATAAACTTTGCTATCTTTAAGATAGCTGTCTTTGTCATCATGTATGAAAAAAATTAGGCTGGTCGAGGTAGAATAGGGTTAAACTAAACAGCTCATTGAAAACAATACTGGACTTAACTCCTATTGATGGATTATTCATTTGTCTGACCTGCTTGGTGGTATCTCTCTGGCGCTGTTTCTGGAGCAGTGGACTTCTTTATTCCACATAAATTTTAGAGTTTTTTTTTTTTTCTGTTTCTGAGAGAAATGCTATTGGTATTTTGATTAAGTTTGCACTTCGTTTAGGCTTGCATTAAATATGTATTTTGACACTATTGTTTCTGCCTACTACAATATCTTTTCTGATATACTCTTAGTCTCCTTTTTCAGAGTTCTATGGCTTTAATTGTAAAGGTCTTTCATTTCATTAGTTAGGGTGATTTCGAAGTATTTTATTTTTGTTGTTGTTGTTGCTATTTTTTGATGGTATTGTTTTTCTAATTTCTTTCTTGATGAGTTCATTGATGGTGTACAGGAACACTATTGATTTTTGTGTGGTGATTTTGTGTTCAGCAACATTGCTGAATTTGGTTATAAATTCTTTTTTTTGGTAGTTTTTTGGGTCTTTTATAATGGATGGGGTCATCTGCAAATAATGATAATTTGATTCATTACTTTCCCTTTTAATTCTTTTTGTAGCCTGAGTGATTTGGATAATGTATTGAGCAGGAGTATGATAGTGCATATCCTTGTCTTGATTCTGATTTTAAAAAGAAAGCTTTCAGCTTCTCCCCATTCAGTGTAAGGTTGGCTGTTGGTCTGTCACAAATAACTTCTATTGAATTGAGGTAAGGTCTTCCTATACCTATTTTCTTCAGGGTTTTTATCATAAGTGGGTGTTGTATTTATCAAATGCTTTTTCTGTGCCTATTAATATAATCATGTGATTTTTATCATTGTTTCATTTTATGTGGTATATTGCATTTATTGATCTGCATATATTGAACCATCCTTGCATCTCTGGGATGAAACCCATTTGGTCATAGTGTGTGATTCTTTTGATTGTTCATTACATTCTATTTGCCAGTATCTCACTGGAGATTTTTGCATCTACATTCATTAAAGAAATTGGCCTGTAGTTCTCCTTTTCCTTGGGATTAGAGTGATACTGGATCCCAGGAATGAATTTGGAACTAAGCTTTCCTTTTCAATTTCATCAAAGAGTTTCAAGAGAATTAGTTGTGGGTTTTTTTGTTTTGTTTTGTTTTATCTTCCTGAAGTTTTAATAGATTCAGCAGGGAATCCCTCAGATGTTGGGCATTTTTTAGTTGATAAGATTTTTTTTTTAAAATATTACTGTCTCAATTTCATTGCTTGTTTTGGGGTTTTTCAAAATGTTTATGTTTTCTTGGTTTAGTTTTGGTAGTTTTTATATGCCTATGAATACATTCATTTTTTCAAGATTCTTCAACTTGTTGGGGCACAATTTTCATAGTAGTTACTAGCAGTCTTCTGGAATTCAGCAGTGTCTGTTGTGATTTCACCTTTGTCATTTCTAATAGCATTAGAAAAATAGTAATTAACATCATGATAAGAAATCACTTCACAATCGCTTTGATAGTCACCTAAACACAAGAAATTACAATCCAAAAAATCACACAAGATGGCAAGAATGCAGAAAAATTGGAATCTTGATACATTGTTTATAGGATTCCTGCATTTCTACTCCTAGATATATACTCAAAAGGATTGGCAACATATACTTACACAAAAATTTGTACACAACCTTCATAGCTGCATTATTCATAGGAAACTTTCTGATGAATAAAGAAATGTATGATATCCATTATGATGGCACACTGTTCAACCATAAAACAGAGTAAAGTACTGATACATGTGTAATATAGGTAACCATTGAAGATATTAAGTTTAAAAAGTCAGACAAAAAGGTCACATGTCATATAATTTAATTTATTTGAAGTATCCAAAATGGGCAAAGGCATAGAGACCTAAAGTAAAAGGCAATTAGCAAGAAGTGAGTGAGGAGAATGGAGCATGGCTGCCAACAGGTAGGTTTTATTTGGGGATGATGAAAATGTTTTGGAGTTACATAACAGTGGTGATTGCATGAGCTTGTAAATATACTGAAAAATACTGAATTGTAAATAGAGAATTTTATGGTTTGTGCATTATATCACAATAAAAATATATTTATGAAAACAACCACACACTTAAATATAAAGTGTAAAACTACAAAACTTTATTTATTGAAGTAGACTAAAAATCTTTTGAACCTGTAACTAGACAGAGGAAACATTGGTAAATTGAACTTCATCAAAATAAAGTCCTTTGCTCTGAAAAATCTCCTGGTAAGAGGATAAAAAGGCAAGCTACAGACTATTTGCAAAACATCCATCTGGCAAATGGCTATTATGTAGACCACATATAGAATTCTCAAAACTCAAAGGTAAAAACAACAACAAAAAAATACAATTAGAAAATGAGTAGAAGACATGAAGAGGAACTTCATTATAGAGAATCTATAGAGGCAAATGCCACATGAACACATACACAACATCGTTAGCCACTGTGGAGCCACTGTGAGATATCCTTACACACTATCAAAATGCCACAGTAAATGACTGACAACACCAAATGCTGGCAAAAATGCCGAAAAATTAGCCAGGTATAGTGGCATCTGCCTGTAATCTCAGCAGGCTGGGAGGCTGAGGCAGGGAGACTACAAGTTCAAGAATAACTTAGTGGCTCTGTCTCAAGAATTTAAAAATTCAAAACAAAGGACTGGGGATGTAGCTCATAGTGAAGTACCTTGGTTCAATCCCCAATACTGAAAAAATAATAATAGTGATATTAATAATAATAATGCAGTAAAGCTAGACCATTTATATATAGCTGCTGGGAATGTGAAATGGCACAGCCACTTAGACATTTCCTGTGAAAACCAGTTATGCAATATGATTCAACCATTGCAATCTTGTGTGTTAATCCACAATTAATACGTACATTCTTACAAAAATCTGTATACAGATAGTGATAGCAGATTTCGTCAGAAGATCAAAAAACTGATAAAATATTGCTCAGCAACAAACATTAACATTTTTATTGGAACTACAATGTTGTTTATTGTGGTGTATTAGTTATACAGAACAATTTCATTTTGGCAAGTATGCACACACATAAAACATACTTAGATAATTTTTAATTCCCAATCAACTCCCTCTCCCTGCCTTTCTCCCTCCCCCAACCCGCTTCTTCTCCAAAGTCTCCCTTCTACTTTAATGCCATCTTGTCATTATTGTTTTGCTTATTTAGATGCTACATATGAAAGAAAACATGGGATATTTAACTTTCTGACTGCAATTTATTTTTTAGCATAAAAATCTCTAAGCCCATCCATTTTCCTGCAAATGACATGATTTCTTTCTTTGTGGCTGAATATTCCATTCTGCATGCACACATTTTCTTTACCCATTCATCTGCTAATGGGTACCTAGTCTATTTCCATAGCTTAGTTGTTGTGAATTCTTTCACAATAAACATGTGTATGCAGATATCGCTATATAATGCTGGCTTTAATTCTTTTAGGAATATACTACAGAGTGGTACAGTTTGGTAAAATGATTCCTCTATTTTTAATTTTGAGGAACCTCCAAACTGATTTCCGTGGTGGATGTACTAATTTACATTCCTACAGGCAATGCACAAGAGTACATTTTCCCCTGCACACTTGATACCACTGATTGATTGATCAATTGGTAATAGTCATTCTGTCTAGAGTGAGATGGAATCTCAGTGTAGCTCTGATTTGCATTTTTCTGATGGCTAAAGATGTTGAACACTGTTCATATAATTATTAGTTATGTGCACTTCTTTTTTTAAGAAGTGTCCGTTCAATTCATTACTGATTGGCTTATTTGGATTTTTGGTGTTAAGCTTTTGAAATGTGACAGAGGACACAGGAACAAACACATCCGGCTACAATCATCTGATTCCTGACAAAAGAACCAAAAAAGTACTTTGGAGAAAAGACAGACTCTAAAAAATGGTGCTGGAAAAACTAAATATGTACAAGAAATTAGATCTGTATCGCTCATCTTCTATACAAATAAATTCAAAATATTTCAAAGACCTAACTGAAACTGTTAGATGAATGTGAAAGGGTAACCAAGTGGTGTACTGTACATTTCCATTATCACTGAAGGTGTTAAACTTTTCTTCATGTGTTTCCTGGTCTTGTGAATTCCCTTTTCTGTGATTTGCCAATGCAGAGTACTTGTGATTTGTTTTTTTGTTGTTGACCTTTTTCTTTTTTCTTTTTTGCTGGTACAAAGATGAACCCAAGGCCTCACATGTCCTAGGTTAGAGATCTACCACTAAGCTACACTGCCAGCCTTTCCTGAGGATTTTTATGTATTGTTTTGTTGGTAATATTCACTGAAAATGTATTCTCATAATCTGAGGCTTATCTTTTGCTAATGATGTTTCGTAGAATAGTGAAGATTTTAATTTCAGTGCTGGTAAATCTGCCTGCATATATATGTGTGCATGCATATGCTTATACACAAATAGCGTACATAGAAAGAATTTTACATTTTTTTTTGTTCTGGATTTTTTGTATAGTTTTTTCCTCTATGAATTTTTTATGGTTTGTCAAATGTTCCAGCCTTGTTTATTTTTGAATCCATAACCCACTCCACTATTTGAAATGCTATCTCAGTCATTATCCAGATTTCCTTGTTAGTATCTGTCATTGCCCTTTGTTTCCTGTTATTGTGGCATTGGTCTGTGACAAACTCCAAAGTGCTCATTTTACTCCTCTCCATTTGTTGAGAAAGATATTTTAAGAACAAAATGACATCATACTTCTCAGGCTACATTGTGGCATGTTTTTTCACTTAATTATGCATCTTAAATGTCTTCTTACATGGTTAAGGTCACCATTTTTAATACCTGCAGAGTATTCCTTTGCTTTGGAAATTCTATATTTTATTTCATGATCATCTAGTGGAGAGACCTTGTTTTGAAAATTATAGTATATACCATAATATTATAATACATGTATATTTAAGATAAATTTATCATCATTTAGAAAAATCATTACAAAATAGAACTTTGGAAGTCACAGTGCAAATAAAATTTCAGTTGTGCTACATAAGGCCAAACCATCCTTTGGGAAGATCAGACCAATTTACACCTTCCCCCTCACAGTACAGAGAAGTTTCCAAACACAAAATGGTAAGGTCGCATCACAGTTCAACCTATAATAAGGTAGACCAATGTATGTCACAAAAGTACCAAAGAAGTGAATGGTGTTCTGGAATATTTGAGTATCAGATAAGACACACACGAATGCTTTGTGGATATTATGAATGCTAAATAGCACACTGAGTTCTTGGACCTGCGTGGCCTCCATCCCTTAGATGGGTTTATATTTATCAGCTACTGAAGGACCATGTGGTAGCTGCTGGGAGTTCTGAAGGCTTCTCTTGCTTTTTTCTAAACAGAGAAGCATATGATCCCTTGATTCATCACCCACAGTAGTAAAATGAACAGCTACTTTGATGGTGCCATCTGATGCAACAGACTCAAAAAACCATGCGTGTGGCTGGTTGTTATGCAGTTTCAAGAGGAGAACGCCAAAGAATCTATATGCAAATGCATTGTTAGATCACAAGGAAACTTAATGCAGACCCCTGGGGAAGACTGAGCTCCTGCTGGAAGGTTCTCTCAGGCACTTTCCTTCAGCTTACCTTCCTCATCCCAAGTTGTCCTGAAGCTGGGAAAACAACCCCTGGCCCAGCATCCGACACCAGCAGAGAGCAGAGGGGCCGCACGGTGCTCCTGCAACATCCACTTACAGAACTTACAATCTACCTTCTCCTTTAGAAAACAGGAAAAAGAGGGAAAGCATTTTGCATGAAAACATGTTTTAACTGTATTTGTAACACTCAATAAATAAATTACAGGTTTTATATCATTCAGAAAGAACTGCCGGTGATTTATTCAGTTATTAACTTCACACGCTTGGGAGGATGCATTAAATGCCGACCTATATTGAAGGTTTGGGGATTATTCAGGCAGAAGATGCTACCAAAAAGTTTGGACGGCTCTGCAGGCAATTTGGGATACTCAGGGACAGTTTGGTAAAAGCCACGGAAGGCGGAGGATTCCGCCCTACCCATTTATGGCTGCTTATAAATTCCATAAAAGAGAAATGAATTATGCATTCTTGGGTTTACATAAGGTCACTCAGTGAACTTTGACCCCTATCTTTTCTCATTTGGCTCAATTATTAGATGAAATGACAGATTTGATCTCTTTTCAAATTGTATTAGAAAGGGTCTCTTTATTTTACCCTCTAGCAGCAATCAGCTGACAGGACTGGGCAAGTGCATTAATTATGATTGATTTAGAGTGTCCATAGGGTGATTATTTCTAGAATTCTACTCCTGAGCCAAAACCTTTTGACCTATTTCAGGCCACCCAGCAAATTAATCCATAAGAAGATTTAAAGGGGAGACTGCTCGGGACAGCAGTTTCCCTCCTGTATTTGCAATCAAAACATTTAAGACACTCTGAACAAACCAGAGGTTTTGAATTACTGGAAGAGTCCATGGTGAAGACATTTAACAACCTGACAACTCAGTCTAAAAACATCTTGTGCATGATGACCAAAAATGGCACTGAATTAGCCCCCAAAAAGGAAAAAACTCCGAATGTTCTCTGTTCTGAGCTAGTGGGGAATAAAACGTTTTTATGAGTTTGCGAATTTGTCACCATTGGAGTTTGAGAATAACATATCTGATGTAGGGACATTCAATCTCTCTCTCTCTTCTTTCCAGCAGATTAAAAATGACAGTACCAATTAAAGATGTAAAGAAAAGAGACCACTGTCAGTTGTGATGTATAGGCTTGAATTATAATGAGTCTCCGAGGAGGAAAAGAAGGAAACATTGGGGAGGTATCATCATTAGGAGTTTACTTCTAGGTTTGGAAAAGCATTCTGAAGATGAATTCTATTCAAAATCAGGGTGTTCAAACAAAATTGCCATCTCTGAGCTATTAGATCTCCCAAGGATCTAAAGGGAAGAATCTAGGAATGGGTGGGGATACAGCTCAATGGTAGAGCACTAGTCTAGCTTCTGTGAGGCACTGTTTTCAATTCCCAGCACCACAAAAAGCATGCCCATGTGGTGAGGGGTGAGAATGGGTGTTCTAGAATTGATGCCAGCAAACCAGTTAGCTAATTCCTACTACTCCCAACCAATGTCCACCCATGGTAAAGAAGACCCAGGTAAGATTTCCACAGTGCTCACAAGCTATGTGACCCATGGCAAGTGAGTTGACCTCCTTGACTGTTAGGTTTTTTTTGCTGTGAAATGCAGATCATAACTATCTTGTTGCAAAGCTGCAGTGAGGATTAGAGGTCATATGTATTTAGGGGAACAAAAATGTTCTGTTGTTCTTATTTATTTATTTATGTTTATTGCTACATATTTTATGAGCATGATTATGTTCACTGTGGGGAGTTGATACATGTATCTACAATTCTTTTTACTTCCCCTTGCCCTTCCTTCCTTCTCATACCCTCCATCTCTAAATCTCCTTCCCATTTACAAAGGTTCACTTTCCCTGTTTTGTATTATCTGTCTTTTATTTTACTCTTTAAAACCTTTATTTATCTTTATTTGCTCTGAAATACTTTGCATTTCTTACATAAGAGAAACCATGCAATATTTAGGCTTGTATGCCTGGTTTATTTCATGTGACATTATGTAACCTCCATTGCTATTTATGAAGGTAGGACAAGGAAATTGAAGAATTTTTTCTATTTATTTATTTATTTATTTATTTTGCTGAGCACAAAATGTCTATCCCTACACCTGAAATAGCATTAATTGGCAGAAAGAGATAGAATCTGGAGATGGGAGGGATAGAAATTTATGCTGCAATTTTCAGTCTAAGAAGACAGAAAATGCAGGGCAGGAGAACCAGAAGTTGGATAAAGTGTACAAAGTGGTGTCAGAAAAGAGATTTGGTAGGCAGGGATCAGAGAAGTGAAACCAAGAGAAGAAAAATGAACCTAGGGTAGTTCCTAAGAGAAACATGAGGTACATTGTGCCCTAGACTCTTTCTTCCATCTCCATCCCCAAGTTCTTCAGAAAAGTCCACAATGCACATTCATGCCTTTATTAGGCTCTGTCATATGAATAAGAAGTCTTTGAGGTTTGGTAATAGACCAAGCACAGACCACAGTGGATAGCTAGTAAGTGAGTTCTATGTATCAGAAACTGGAATCTTGAAGAAGCAATATTACCAAGATTATTATAGCTCTGACACCTTTATACTTCTCAAAATATTTCCAAGGGAATCATGTCACTTGAAAATGTAGGGCAGGGAAGACACTACTGCCAGATATTCATGCATCAAGGATGGCTTCATGTGACTTCATTCATCCTCCACTTGGAAATGTGGAACCATAACCGGAAAAAATCAGTAAACTCCCTTTCAGTTTTCATTATGGTTCTATGTGTCTATGAGTTATTGTTATATTTACAGAGGAATCACTGAGCTTTTAGCTGTAGACCCAAATATTCCCAAGGACTTAGCAGGTTAACTTAAATAAATGAAATAGACCAGCTAAAAACCAGGAGGAAATCATAGAGACTGTGGCCAACAAGAGAATATGTGAGTCGCTTCAAACTGCTTAAACCACACAGGTCAAATTCTAATCTCTGAGGACCAGGTTGGCTCTTGATCCACAGAGGTCCAACATAGGAAGAACCTGGTTGGTTCTTCTAACTCTGCAATTTAGCCTTTTCTTGCTTCCATTCCACTGACTGCTAGACAAAGCTGGCAGATGCATTTGCTTCCTGAGAAATCAGTTACATTAAACTGAGTGACTGTGGGGCAGCCAAGCTGTCATTATCCCGAGGCCTGGCCATCAGTTATAGAGCTAATAAGTACAAGCAGCATGTCGGTGACGGACTCAGGCTCACTCATAGTGCTCAGATGATTACATAAGCAGGAACGCGTGTGGCTTAATGAAGCTCAGACATAACCCAAACAAGCCCATGACTGAGGATTTCCCATAGTAGCCAGCAGGACACAGAACAAGCTTAAAGACTGAGGTGGAGAGAGAGCATGCACTTTTCAACACTCGCAGATGCAGCTCCAAACTCAGGCAGGCAAAGAAGGGCTTAATTATAGTGGCAACTAAACTGAAAAGTGATGGACGTGCCTCATAAAACGGTGAGTGACCTCAACTCCTGGTTCACTCATTATGACTATTGGGAGGGGAGACCAAATATCTAAATAAATAGGAACCAACAGGAGCCAATACTAATAAGCACTTGAGAACAAAAGGATTTAAAACCCCTTCTATCCTAGAAAAGACCTTAAGCTACCATCAGTAAGCTAAAGAACTATTTCTTGAGCAGTTACTCAGCAGAACTATCTGTAAATCATATAGTGAAGGTGGAAAAGAAGAGTTATCCAGGCCTAGCAGGGCCACATTTCAGAACTAGGAAGGATGGGGAAAAAAGCCACACCCCTGCGAGTAAAAGAAATAGCCAAGACAAGAGACCTGCCTAAGCTGAGATAAATAAGTAGCTAATTTTTAGTAAACTCCCCCAAGATGCCAGGTAGCATCTAGAGTGTTTCCTGCATCTTAATATACTGAGAACAGCATAACAAGGTGCACAGGGCAGTACTGCTTTTATCTGCATTTCATAAGTGAGAAAACAGAGGCACCTGGAGCTTAAATCATGCTGTGGTTCAAATGTGTCCCCCAAAGGTCATATGCTGGAAACTTAATCCCAAATGCAACAGTGTTCAGAAGAGAGACCTTCAGGATGAGATTAGTCCATGAGGGTAGAGAACTGATTAATGCCATTATTGCTGGAATAGATAAGTTACCACAGGAGTTCCTAACAAAAGGATTGGTTCAACCTCTTCTCTTCTCTTCTCCACTCTATTCTTCCTCCTCCTCCTTCTCCTTCTCTTCTTCCTCCCTCTTCCTTCCCCCTCTGTCCTTTTTGCTATAAGATGATGCAGCTCCCCTGACTTTGGACTCCCTTGCCTATGGAACTGTAAGAAATAAATCTCTCTTCTTAATAAACTACCCTGAAGCAGAAAGTGGACTAAGGCAACTCACTTGTCCAAAGCCGTGCAGCTAGGATGGCACAACATGGTCAGCACCCTGCGCCTGGGCTCCAGACCTTGCTCTTTCAACTCCCCCAGCTGCCACTGGGAAGGCAAGGGGTCAGTCCTGAGACTGTGCAGCAGGGGATTTTGCATGGTGGCTCAAGATAGAACTGAAGGAAAGATACTGAAAAGTAGCACACAACCTTGACCAAGTGGAACAGCTCAGGGGCAAATGTGCTTGGACAGGGAAGTTGGCATCCCAGGGAAGGAAGGCAGGATTCTTCAAAGGGGAAACCAATTCCTACTAACCAGGTGTCATTTCCAGTCCCCTGGAATGAACTCTGCCATATAGATAGGTCTGAGTCCTGAGCATAATGGTAAATATTACCAGGATGGGACCTTCAGAGAGGGCCAGAAAGTCACAGACCTGGGAGAGGTCACTGCACTCAGTTTGCCTAAATGAGGAGCTAGATGGGAGCAAGCAGAAGTGTCAGAGGGAGAAAGAAGGAGCACAAGAGTGAGGGCTGAGGAACACCACAGCAGCTATGGGAGGCCACCCAGCCAGGCACTTTGGACAAAAAAACTTTGTTTTGTTTTCTGATTTTGCTCCAGCCTGGTGTCACCTGTCGGAAGCACCTGTGGATGCTGGGCATGGAAAACCCTTTGCTCCTTAGAGCACTCAGCAAACAGAGAGCCTGGCAAATAAACATCAGCCTGGCAAGTAAAATAAGGGTGGGAAAGACATCAAGAGTCTTGTGCTGGACAGACAGCAGCTCAGTTCCCATCCTCTGTAGCCTTGTTCCATGGGTAGACACACTCTCAGTGAGTGCGTATTTTAACCCCAGGCTTTGATAAACATCTCTGACTCCTTTCTTACTCACAGGCCAGCTCAGGTTCTGAGGAATGTCAATGAGACTGATGCCTTTCCTGGAAGCCATAAGGATGAGAGAAAAGCAACAAATAGATCTTTAGTCATGGGGAAAGATACTAAAGATCCAAGAGATAGCAGAGACCTTTAAAGATGAATAACTAGAAGCAATTTTATACCTTGGGGCAAGGTCTGGAGGTGTTTGAAGGACAGGAAGGGGAGGGACAGAGGTGTGGCCTGTAGCGTCCTGCATTTACCAGTAGCAATAGTGTCTTTTCTTTTGTAGTAAGTGCCAAGTTGGCAAGTGATCAGCTCACTAGGTCTGCCTGAATCCCTCCAAGGCTTATTCACCCAGAGGGCACTGTCATACCATGGACATGTGGACAACTGACAAGAAACTCAGATCTCAAGTCTACAGTCCTGGGACCTCCATCAGGTGCTTGAGTGACTCACGGTGGAGCCAAAGCCAACCCCACCATTGCCTTTCCAATGGCACACAGATGCAGCAAAGATGGGGGACACCTCAGCCTCCCTTCTCCATGGCCCAGCATTCAAGAGTAGCATAAGATGTAAATGACCTCCAGGTGTCGTAAACCCAATATAGCCAGATTTTACATGTGCAGTCAGTGTTTTAGGAAACATTTCTGCAGGTCTTATCTGTTCCAAGGCCTTCATTTGAATTACATATTCTTAAGTATTGTATTAGTCAAGTTGCAAAATTACACAGCAGTAACAAACAAGCCTCAGGGCATATTGGTCTAGCATGGAAAAGTTCATTTATTCCAGGCTACATGTCCAGCATGGGTCAGTGGGGCTGGGGGTGGGAGGAGTGAGTTTTCTGGGAGTTGTATGCATCAAGAGGTGCAGGGATCCAAGATGAGGTCAGTTATCTATCAATTCAGTCACTTGTGCAGAGAGTTAAACTGGTGCACTGAACTATGCACCAGTTCTTAAAGATACCACTTAAAGCACTTCATTCCCACATACCTTTCAATGGCCAAAGCAAAACATGTTGTCCCCCACTTTCAAGGAAGGGTGTAAGGTGTCAGAAAAAAAGAACTGAAATATGGAAGAACTGGAATATAACTCAGTGAACTTCTTTTTAGCAAAGGACCTCACTCTTTCAAATGGGACTCTGTTTGTTCCTTAAGTAAGATGCTGTTTTGTTGCATCCCAAAGGGAGGGATCTAAAATGAAGATAGATTGTGCCTTGTAAAGTGGGGAGGGGGAGCCACAAATTCATCTCACCATTTTTTTATCCACTTCAAATTCATGTCTTTACCAGCAAAACTGAGGTGGTAGGGACTGGGAAAACGAGCCATGCTTAAAGGAAGGGCAAACCGGAAACACCCTCAGTGACTGTCCTGTCTGCAGGACAGCAGAACCTGACTAGACTACTGTCCTCAAACCCCCTCTGCCAATAGGGAGAGGCCTAGCCCTCAGATGCTGGTGCAGAACTCTACTTTCCTGGGTACTTTTCTGCATTATTTCAACACAAGCATGTGTGTGCCCATGCTGTCTGTGAGCCCAAAGAATTGTCCCTTGTGACTCCTCCCTAACAGGCTCCAATTAGACACCACTTAATGGCACCTCCAACGCGACTGTCTGTCCAACATTCCACAATGCATGGGAATTCTCCCAGAGATTATTCCTGCTTTTCCCATCCTCAAGACAAGAAGGCAGAAATAATACATGATTGAAAACTAGCCACTAAATGTTAAGAAAAAATAAATTTGCAGTTGTGTTGCTTTGAAAACTTATTGCACAGCTGGGGGCATTTAAAGAACTTAATTAACAAGCTTTGGCTGCAATGTGCCCCTCTTTGGGAGGGGGAAAAATCACAGTTAAGATTTGTCCAATTAAATTATAGAAGAATTGGTGAATTCAAAAGGAGCGAAAGAGGTTGGGGGAATGCACTTCTAATTTAAAAAGAGGAGTTTGAGTCTGATGGGGGACCTATGGTCTGATTAATTCGGAGCTAAGCTTCTCTGCAGTTTCCACAGGCTCATAGGCACTTAAGAATTTTTAACCCAATGTAATTATAGGTTTTGATAATCAGGCTTTAGTTAAATAAAGTCCCCTCTTTCCTATAAAAACTGAAGATGAAATATTCTGTTGTAAGGGAGCTCCCTCAAATTCACTGTTTCTCACTTCCAAAGAAGATTCCACCTTAGCCCAGAATCAAGACCACTATGCCTTTAGTGAGTCATGGGCACTTTTGCCTTCATGCATCCTTTCCTCTGCAAAAATAAAGAAAGAAACGATATGCGATATGTGATTTACAACTGCAGTGGTATGAAAATGATTATAATCTAGGTTGGATTCATGTCTCCGACTTTCATTTTATTTTCTTTGAATTTTTAAAAGAAATGGAAATTAAAACATTTTCACAGGCCCAGAAATGTAGGGTCACTGCTAGACATCATATTCATTCTGCCTAGTGAAGAAACCAAGCCTGCCTGGAATTTTCTATTATGAACCATGAAAGGACATTCGACCAGCTCAGAACAGGTTCAAAATAATCATATTGATGACACAATCCGTGACAACATGATTCCTATGAGCCTGTGCCCAGCGCTTGTCTTCACCTTTCTGTGCCCCCTATCCATACACCCTGGCACCAAAAAAAATTGTTATTCCGACATCATTGGTCTAAAAGAATACCCAGTACAGTATGCACTCTTTTGGAATGACGAGTTCTCTGCCTTTTCCTAGGGGGGTGCTCCACCAAAGACAAAAATGCGTAAGGGCAGCAGAGAAAATTCATTTGTATAAGCTGGCCCCCCTACTGTGGAATTTTCAATTATATATATCTAATTATGGCTGTCAGTTGATGGATTCAGAAAAGACATTTTGGTCCCCCCCTCCTTTTTTTTGTCTTTTCGTCATCTCTTCTGTTAGAATGATTATAGCACACTTACACAACTAATTGCCTTACTGCTGATTAGTGATACAATTATGCAGACCCAGCTCCTTGTGTGAACAACCATCTGCAGAGAAAAAAAAGTGACACTATTCAAAAACTATCCATAATTTAACCAATGTTATTCCAAAGCACTGAGCCCAGACAATCGTCTAGCCTTCATATTTCATACCCACCCTGGCAAGAGGGGTTGGGTTTTGTGCGCCCAATTCACCTCTTTAGACACACTGTGAATCAGAAAGAAAGAGGAGAGAAGAAAGTGCTTCAAATGTCAACCCATAGTGGGGAATTGAAGCGTGGTTAACGTCCATTCCTCCTTTGGGTAATTTTTCTTCAAATTTTATACCACTTGGCAATTTTTTGTTTCCTTTCAAACTGCTGAGAAAGTGCAGATGTTTCAACTCCCCAAAGTGGGCTTGGGTTTGCTATTTTTTTCTTTTTTCTTTTTTTTTTTTCTTTTCTTGTTTTTCTTTTTTTGTGGGCTGTTCTCCCCAATCCCTTTTTCCCCCATAATGTATTTTTTTTAAGAAAAGAGAAAAAAAAAAAACAGTGAGAAAAGAAAGGGTCTTAACAGAATGGAGGGACGCAGCTGACATATGACATCTCAATAAATTGTGTCTTTTGTTCTATAAGGCAAAGTGTACAGAACACCAAACTCCAAGACCTCAGGGCCACAGAGAGGGAACAGGTGGACTGGGCAAGATGCAGTTTGCCCCAAGGAATAAACAAAGAAAGCCGCATGGTACTTCCCAAAGAGCAAGGGACTGTACGGGAAAATGAAAGAGCCAGCTAGAGGGGCAGGGAGGTTAAAATAGTAAAGCACAGTGCAGATTCTCCTCTAGTTTCAAATAAAAGCTAGAAATTGTCTGAGTGGAAAAAGAAAACTCTGAGATCTCCAAGGGGCAGGTCCTCCTCCATTTAGATATTCAAGTAGAATGACTTTCTAGAGCAAAGTGTGGTATTGGGCCTGAGGAGAGACTGAAGATGACACCGCAGAGAATCAACCATCCGTCATGCACCTGTCTTACCAACACAAGGTGAGACAAGAACAGAGGGTCTGCTCCTGAGAGCTTCGTGTGGAAGTCTCACTTCCAGGCCCAGTCTGGGCACTCACTCGGAGTCCAAACCCCGAAGAGCAACCTTCCAGAAGCCCAGAGGTGGTCCCAGCAGCCCAGGCCCTGCAAATCATTCTGTCTCAGGCACTCATGTCTGTCATTGAGCCATCTCTGCTGTCATTTTCCTTCACACTCCTTCACTCAAAGTCTTTGTAGAGAGTTAAAACTTGATAGTGATTTTTTTTATTGTTTTCTTTTCTTTTGGTTTGGTTTTTAAAGCAGAAATGTTGATGCCTTGGTTCCTCTGAACTTCCTAAAAGCTATAGTTGCCACTGAAGCTCATGGGGATGGCCCTACTGTACTCTGTTGAAAAGATAAATTTATCTTGGCCAATTTTGTTTTGTTGAATGTTTTGCGATAAGAAATTTAAATCATAGTAGTGACTATTTCCTGAGAGTTTACAGTGTGCCTGCCTACTTCTGTGCCTTTCATTAACTCCTTCATTTTAATTTTCACAAATCTTACCTTCAAGCAGGTTCTGTGATGTCCCCACGCAGTGCCACAAGGAGAGTACTCAGATTCCTGGAGTTAAACAGCTAAACCAGGATGGCAGTATGCGCAGGTGGAACAGCCATCCCAGCTGAAGCCTGGAGTTCCGCGGGCATCACAGCTCTGAACTTTCGCCATCTCCTCGGTGCCTTAAATAATATTGGTTTATAATTGGTAATTCTATTAATTGGAACATTTGTTAGACGATTAATGGAAGGAGATGAGAAAGGAAGGAGCAAGGGAAGGAACGAGGGAGGAGCAAGCTACTGTCTTGTGAAGTTGCCCTGGATGCAGCATAGCTGTCCTGGAGCTCTGGTCACTCACTGCTCTTCTCTGATGGCTGAACGACTTAAGGCAAGTTGCTAGATACCTTGGATGTCTTCACCACAAAAAAGAAAGATTTAGGAAAGGCAGCTCATCACTACTTGCCTGCAGTTCTTCAATCAATCCATGGCACTGCTCTCATCAAGCTGGTAGAGAGTAAGACTTAGAGAATAAGAATCTCTTTTCCTCCTCTACTTCTTCTCTCATTTCTCCCTGTCCTCCTCTTCCCCATCCTTCTTCTTTTCCTCCCCACTCCTTGCTTTTCCCTGTAAAGCCTATTTTGGCCTCACAGAGTCTGAGCCCATTTCCACAGGTCCCACCAAAGTGCTAAAGCTCAGTGCCTGCACACCCAGGTGCAACTGAATTCATGCTTGGTAACTGGTCAGAGGTAATCATGACAGTTGATTTGCATGGTGATCACTGTAGAAAAGACATAAAAAACCCTTATTGGTAGTATAGATGGCATCTTTGGATGGCAGTTTACATGACAAGAAGCATTTGCAAGTGTGAGTCCTTTTTCTACTGCAGATGGCTAAAGGGAAATTATCATTGATGGTGCATACACATGGGAAGTTTAAGTGCAGGTGACAATAAGATCTAGCAAGAGCTTAGACTGGTCTGTTTAGAGGAATCTGATGACCAGGGAACCAGACAGCATTTTCATGGATAAAAACCAAGTGTCAAGACCCACACAGCTGGATCAAGAGATCGCCTACCAGAGTAGGCTTTAGTCTTACTTGCAAAATGCTTGGATCCTCGGCCTAGAGCTTCCTTGCTAACAAGAATCAGGAGGACCTGAAACACGGGTCCTGTCATGCTATTTTTCTTGATGAGCAGAGGCCCAGGACAGTCAGACTTATCTAGCTGTTCATGGCACTTGGGGCAAAGCAAGTTGCTCAGTAGGGACTAGTGGGTCTCTGAATGACACTGGTATTTCTACATGTTGAGAATGGGCAAATGTTTGCAAGGGAAATGTGTCTTCAAGACAATTTACATTTTCTCCCAATGTAAAACCACTAGCCTTCCTGGTTTTGTTAAGGTTGATGTTTCTTCCTTGTTATCTTTGGTTCCAAATGAAGGTATTAGTAGCTTATTGCTTGATCCTCCATATTCTCCTCCTAATGTAACAGTCAACACATCCCAGTTAGCAGAGATGACTCAGCTCTTTGATGCATCTGTTATGGTTTGTGTCTAGATGCCCTCCCCACTCCCCAGCCTCATGTGAGTTTAGATGGGATTTGGTAGCTGAATCTAGAGTAGTTCACTACTGGGATTAAGGGTGCTGGGACTAAGGGTGGAAGAGTTACACCTGCCCCAGGGTGGGTAGTCTGCATACAATATAAAAGATAGAGAAAGGCTTGTCCATACTCTGTCACTTTGTTGTCTCTCTCATTGCTTTGGCTGTCTTCTGCCACCATGAGCTGTTACCCACTGCCATGTGCCACCCTGCCTTGGAACCAGCAAATTATGGGCTGAAACCTCTACAAACTGTAAGCTAAATAAACCTTTCCCTCTTTAACTTTGAGTGTCACGTATTTTGTCCCAGCGATGAGAGAAAGGTAACTAAAACACCATCCTTTGAGGCAGACGTCAATTATCCAACCATTCCATCTCTCTACACAAGATTAAATCAACAATTACATATCAGGCATTAAAGTAGGTACGAAGATCAAAAGAAGGAATAGAAACTATTATTATAATGAAGGAATTTATTTTCTAGTTGCAATAAAACCATACATAATTAAGTACAATAATATCCAGTATTAAATGATATAACAGACGTGATCACATCACTAAAATATCAATAAGATTTAGTGAACACTTACTGTTACCAGCCTCATCTCATGTTTTATATACGTCTCTCATTTAAGCTTCATAATATTCTTATAAGATAGATATAATAATTTTTTTCTCATTTTAACAATTAAGAAATTTTTTCCACATCACATATGAATGATGAACAGGAGTCATTTCTAAGGAACTTGTTTGGATGGTCTAGCATCCACTTGTGACCAAGGAATGGTCCTCCTCTATTGGGGGTGGTCGTCCTCTTCCAAAAAGTGTACAGCTTTGGAGGGATGCACATGGAGCATTGAGGGAGGAAAAGGACACCTGCCTAGGCAGCCAGATCAGCTGAATCAACCCTGGTGACAGATGTTGCAGACAGATTGCCCTCACATCCAACAATCATTTCTTGATGTTCAATAAGACATTTTTCCAGACCCTCTGCTTCTTAACAGAAAGCTACTTCCCTGTTAAATGGAATTGCTGATGAAGCTGTGATTCTAAAAGAATTTACAGTTTCCCCAGAGTGGGTGATATTAACGTCAGGCATCAAATAATAGTTGGAAAGTCATCAGAGGAAGGCTGGGGGAGAACAACACAGGCAACTGGAAGATTGGGTACAAATGTATGTTCAGGGAGGATCAAGCAGTTCAGCATGACTATAATAAAACATTGTGTGTGGATGGACCATAAAACAATAATAACAATAACTACCAGAATTTCTAGGATGCCTGCTCCACTTCCTGCTGTGACTGTATACTAACCACCACCTCCAAAGGCACTGTCAACTTTTTTTGAGAAACTCTGTTCGACGATTTTAGATGACTTGCTCAAGGTCACACAACTAAATAAGCCTTCAAGGCAAGAAAGACCTGGTCCCCAAGTTCATGCTCTTAAAGAGGTGAAGAGTGTGGCCTCTGAAGTTAGACCCCAGTGGAGGAAATCCCAACTCTGCCCTTTGCTAATCATTGGTCTTACACCACTTTACAGATCTCACTGTGCCTCAGTTTCTTCATGTAGATGGCATAATAATCATCTTTATTTATTTTATCAGAGTGTCACTCCAAGGACTCAGTGGAATAGTGCATGGGGATCACAGAAACCTGAAACCTCATGCCATGCTTTAAAAAATTTTTGCTGGGGTTGTGGTGGTTAATCTGGGATCCATTTGTGATACCACTACCTACTGCATAAAGCCAGAGAAATGAGTGCATATAGAAGAGAAAAAGAATTCCAAATGGAATGATGCAGCAGTTGACAGTCATCACTGACTAATCACACCTACAAGAGTAGAAAAAGGACAGTTTTAACCAAAGACTTTGTCAGCTCAAGGAAGACATGAGCTTCTCTAATAATTCCCAAACAATCCCCAGACTCTCCCTTAGGCATCTTGGGTACAACTCCAGGGCATACTGACCTTGGCCCATGGCTGATGTGATGCGGCTCTCTGTGCCAGCCCTCAGTCAGAGAGAGAGGGTGCTGCCTTTTGAGGAAGCCTACCTGCCTGGATCTTGGCTTCCTGGTCACTGGGATACTATGGCTATGAATTTTTGTCTGTAGTTATTAGCCGGTTCAGTTTCACCCAACTTTGATAAGTTCACCCAAGATTGCCAAACTCCAAATGTAGGCTCAAATGTGAGTGTTCTCTATCAAAGGTTTGGGCAGAAAGATGATTTGAGGCTATGAAGATTTTCTCCTTGCGAGAATGTCTATTAAAATATGAGATATTATCATCCTAATCATCATACTCTGCTGATCAAATCATAGGCCCCAAAGTCCTGTACAAGGGCAGCCAGACGGAACCTGATGCGCTCATAAACAGTTGTCTTTTTGTAGTGAGGGGAAGCACCGTCTGCTTAGCAATGCCTCATTTCTGGGTGAAGACTGTTATGATCCCCACACTAAGAAGACAAGTACCCTTAGTTGAGGATCTTCCGGAAGCATCCCAGAGACATGCGTTCAAGTAACAGAACACTTATCTGGGAGGTGCACAAAGTCACTGCGGAGGAGGAGAGATGTGACTTCCAGTAGGGAAAGTGGCCAACAGAGCGTCTCCTCCTGAGGGAAATTGGAGCTCAGTTGCTTGGGGAAAACTCTAAGGAGTGTGGGGAAGCACAGAACTAAGGACGCTCCCACCTGAGTTGTGAGGGAGCAGTGTTTATTCACCAACTCTAGTTGTTTTTTGAGAACTGCTGGGGATGGCTATCAACTCCTCAGCACTTTGGGTCTGTACCCTGGGCCAAGGGAATTTTGGAAGCATTGGAGAAGGCCATGAGGCTACAGATTCAGGAGCTCAGGGAGAAGACAGCTGGAGGCAGCAGGAAGGTAAAATCCTAACAAGGACTTAGAGCACCAGGCAGTGCCAAGAAACACCACGTGTTCTCCTCACCTCCTCCAAACCTCGATTGTCTGTACCAGCCTACTTATCCGGAAGAGTGTTGCTAAACAGCCTCAAATAACCAACCAATGTTCTTGAATGAAGTAATTAATAATAATTATCCACTCATACCAGAATTCTGCTCATCGTTACAATATTAAACTACACTAACATAATATCAGTTAGCTATTTTAAGGGACAATAAAAGGAGCAAGAAATGAGAACTATCCTATGATTTAGAAATTCTACTTTGTGAGCTGGGTATAGGGGCACCACTTGTAATACTAGCATTCTGGGAGGCTGAGGCAGGAGGGTCCCAAGTTTGAGCCTTGCTTGGGCAACTTAACAACTTAATAAAAACCTGCTTCAAAAAAAAATTAAAAAAAAAAAAAAAGGGCTGGAGATATTGCCAGTGCAAAACTCTTGGGCACAATTCCTAGTAACCAAAAAAAAAAAAAAAAAAAGGGAAAAAAAAAAAAAAAAAAAAAAAAAAAAAAAAAAAAAGGGAAAAGAAAGATAAGAAAGAAAGAAGGAGAGAAAGAAAGAAAGAAAGAAAGAGAAATTCAAGGGGACCAGGGGTTTAGCTCAGTGGTACAAGTGCCTGCTTGGGAAGCATAAGGTTGTGAGTTCAATCCCCAGTACCAAAAAGAAAGAAAAAAGAAGTTCTACTCTGTGAAATTTGTCTTACATATATAAATACGCGTATGAACATAGGAATATAAATGGGATATTGTTGAATGTTGCTTGGTTTATAATAAACATAAAAAAAGAAATAGCCTAAGTGCCCATTAATACGAAAATTATCAGCTAAAGACTTTGAGATCCTGCAGGTATTACAAAGAATGATAAAGATCTACATTTACTAACATGGAAAAAATTTAAGATGTAAGTGAAAAAATCGTGTCAGTGTGATTTCCATTCATGTAAAATGTGTGTATATACTGTGAAAATTAGCTATTATATATAATAACCTCTGTATATAGGAATGTAAACATTTACTGTAAATGCACTAATAATAAAATTTTTAAAACTAAAGAAATTATATTTTGCATAAACAAGATCATGAAGAAATTATAAAAAAAATACACTAAAGGGTTATTTCTGAATAGGAAATGAAAATGATTTGAGGCAGACATTCTCTTTTTGATCAATGTGTAACTTAAATCTTTTACTATGAACATGAATTCTTCTGCCATTTGTATAATTAAAAGCACCAATGGCAGTTGACATCTTTTCACCGATCCAGAAGACAAGTTAAAAAAGAAGTTGAAGCCAAAACAACTAAAATTTCACAGCTATCTAAGTCATTTAGTGTAACGGAAAGGACTCTACCTTTGTGGCCCCTGAGGATATCATAATAATAGAGCATGAAGGACTGGTGGTACTCACTTCTTGCTCAAAAAAGTATTGAAATAGTCTCAGAATTTCTGTTTGAAAGGTGACAAATTATGTAATGTGAAATAGGCAATAGGATTCTAGCTGTTTGTGCAAGTATAAAATTCACTTGTACCCAGACCCGGCATTTGCTTAATAATAGCAGGTAAAGGAGGGGTGACAGTGAACTTCACAGTGGAGGTTTTTCTGAAGATTGCAGCCTCAACTAACAGACAGCACTGTATCCAGTGATCTGCTAGTAAATGTTTAATGGGTTTGGTGGGGAAGGGGTAGGAGTGGGGAAGGAGTCCTGGCTTATAGAGTTCCTGATTTTTGTAGTATAAATACTCCCATTGAAGCTGCTTTGAAAGCACTAATGTGACACTCGTGAACAAGAACCTGGAAAGAGATTCTCACGGGCAGGTTTGCATTTGATAATATTTCCTGCATGGGTGCAGCAGAGACAAACCACTGCAAGACTATAGAAACAGTGAAAGGTAGTAAGATAATTAGGGGGTTGTAAGTTTTGAATATGATCACCTTTGTGTTTCACCAAACTCAATTAATTGTAAGTCTATATAATTTAAAATTTAAGGACAGTTGTGCTTAAACACCAGATAGCAGAATTCCTGCAATTTTGACCCTCTGCTCCCTGGTCCTGGTACAGGACAGCTTGAGAACAGCCCTGAGTGTAAAAGCTCATAGATTTCTATCCAGAACATTTCCACAGAGGATACTTCAAGGAAGGGGCCAAGTTGATGTTAATCAGAATTATAGAAAACACCGCGTTTGGCTCTGGAAATATAAACAGACAGATTGTGTTTTCGCAGCAGGCTGACACAAGTTTTGGTGGAGAGCAATGCTCCCTAATTCCCCCAAGCAACTTATCTAAGCAGGAAAGATAGAAAGGAATATCATTTTCCTTCCAGTGGAGAGAAGATTTGACTTCTGATCCTAGATATTGGAGGGAAATGCACGCTATGTCAAAGGCTGAAATGTCCTGCCCCAAAATGCTTTGGGAACTAGACATTATCTCACCAGTAAACAGAAGGCAATTGAGTGCATCTGAATATTTTTGTTTTGTCTTGACACTGTTTCGCAGGAATAAGGAGTCTTTGCTAAGATCATCTTCCTAGCAAATACAGCGTTGGTTGCAATTTCTGCTCCATGATCACTGTATTAAATTCAGCATTTTAAAAAGAAGGTAAATTCCTGACCGTATGAATATGGAGAAGTTTATTAAACAACCAACCCTGATAATATTATGTTATTTCATTTGGAAAATTGGAGGGAAGGGGATGCTGAAATACTAACTCACTAAGGATCATTCCGGCTCTAAAGGCAATGAGTTTTGTTCCACATTTTTATGCAGTTAAAACATAACTGATTGCGAGTGAGGAGGAAAAGCAGGAAGGGGAAAGAGTGAGATCCCAGCACCTGGGGCGTTCTCAGTGTCTGATAAATGCCAGATTTACTGCTAAAGTGAGATTGATAAATACTAACTAAATCACAGCCATGCTTGGGGGCAACTCATTTATTTTTCCACCCCCTAAAAGGAACACAAAACATGGAACTCAAGTCAGGCATGACCAGACCTGAAGAATTTGACTCTTCCATCCCGCTGCTAGTAGAATTCCTCGTGATTTGGGCGACTCCAGGGGAGGCCTAGGGGACCCCCAGTGGAGCTGGGGAGGGGGCCGATCAGAGATACTTAATCTGGCCCAACTTCAGGGGAAGGAAGGAAGGAGCCTCAGGGCCGGCCAGCTCGGCTCAGTCTTTCATGAATAAACACTCTAATTGGGGACATCACAGATAATGGGTCTGACTTCTTTCACTGGAGGGCTGATCATGATTTGCTAATTGGATATTCCTGGGGTGGTGGAGGTGCCCTCACTGGCCCTGAATGATTACTAGTTAATGGAGTTTTAGAAGTTCCTCTGGCAGACTGATAACGGTAACCACACTGAGCAGGGAGGGGACAGGAATGCAGAAGGAAGCCCAGTGACTGGGAAAGCACATGGTGGCACCAGGTGCCAGGAAACTCACCAGGCCCAGCATTGACCACCCCATCTGCAGCTCAACGCTGACCCCTCTTTCTCCACTGGAATGTTTGAGCTGGGAGATGAAATGACCTTCTCACCAGATCTCCCTTATTGCAGGATTTTGGACTCATTCCTTTGTACCCTAAAAAGAAAGGGGGAGAGCTGGTCTCAGGGGCCAGTGAAACATTAGCAAGGGGTCTTCGTGGGCAACTGGAGCAAGGGGAGTCACCAATGTTCAGGGAGCTGAGGGACAGGGAGCTTGCAATCTGCCCCTCTACAAGAGAACCGTCGCCCCCAAAGGTGGTGCCACAGAGGAAGAGCAGAAGAGGGTTGAGGCTTTCAAGGCAGTACTCCAGCCAATCCTTTCATTTGTTTTCTGGGCCTTTAATGGGAGTCTTTGGTCTTTCCCAACAAACTGTTCTGGGTAAAAGAGGGAAAGGGATTGAGGAACAGATAGGACAGAATAGAAAGAAAGGTGAAAAACCTTTTGTAGCCAGAACTGAGGTAAAATCTTTACCATGAAAATTAACTAACTAAATAATTACTTAAATCTTATAAAGGAAAGATTAGGTACTCTGGTCAGACCAAGATCATACTATGGCCTCTAGCACATCCAGTTTCTTAAAACGTTCAAGATTTCTGTTTTTGATGAAATTGATTAATGGTTCAAGATCCATAAGCTCTGTTCTCTGCTGAGGCACCTTCGGGAGCAGTAGCCCTCTTCATTCAGTCTCTGATCCCTTGTCTTGCTTCTAGGTAACTGAATTCTCCCTGACTTCACCCTCAACTACCAGTCTTGCCAAAGCCTGATGTCACTTGAGCAAAGGACTTGGAAACTGGCTGAGGATTTGCTTAGGAAATGGCTCCTGGCAACGAAGGAGGGTGACCCCAGCTTATCAAAACAGAAGATTCTATTCAAGATGAAGCTTTTGCTGCCTTCCATTCCTAACTGGTGACCTATATAGAGACATCTAAGAGCTATTATTGAGAAACAATTTACATATCAAAACACCTATGGTTTAAAAAAAAAAAAACCTATGATTTATTGGGCCTTTTTATGTACTAAATACTGTGCTGTATACTTTATATATATCCCCTCACCTGATTTTCCCAAGAATCTGTTAATATAATTATCTCTATTTTATAGATGAAAAAATTGATTTCTTTACCTACCCAAGACCATTCTTGAGCAACAGGTAAACATAAACTTTGTACCAGGTTCATTAGACTCCAAGCCCTTATTCTTATCCACTGTGCCCTTTCTTACTATTTTTCCTGTTCAGTTTTTCTTTCCTGAAGGTAGTCAGCCAGATGGGTGATGATCTGGATTCAACAGCCAGAAGAACAAGGGACATGATTGTATTTTCACACAAACGGCCAGACTTGATTTCTACTAAAGGATACACTTTAGTGAACAGACAAGGAAAACTGTCATGTATTCCTATTGAGAGTCTTCAAGAACTGCACCCTTTCTTTCTAGATGCAGCAACAATGGGTCATGACCATGTTTATTACCAAAGAATCTTGCTGATGATGTAAATTGCTTGAGCTTTCAAACACTGATTTTCTCCTCTGCATAAAATGACCTATGAAAATAGGTACCCTAAAGCTCCCTCTCAGCTCCACATTGATATATCAAGAATTTTATATGTGCTAAAAGATGGGTGTGTAATACTTTTGCTATAGCAAAGAGAACTAATTTTAGAGAATCTAGATTTTTCTGAGGTCCTTAAATACCATGAGCATAATGGTTTCCCCCCACCCCTTTCTTTTGCTCTCTGTCTCCTGGTGCTTGTCTCTGTCTCCTTGAGCTATCTATCTCCTGGCACATTGGTACAACTCCATCTGGCTCATTTGTTATTCATGAATTAACATGTGTTTTGCATATATTCGCCTTTTAACAACTGTTCTAAAGTACACCACAGTGTAGTGTAGCAGCCAAGGTCTCCATGTTTGATCACATACATCATCAGTCAAAAGTGTGTGAACCTGCACCCTAGTGTAGATGTGTTTACTTGCACATGTACATTAAACAATATATATTTGAGTGCACATTATATAATGAAAATGAAAAATGGAAAGTAAAAATCCAAAATCTAACCTGCCTGGCAAGCGCAAGGTCCTGAGTTTGATTTCCAGTATTAAAAATAAATCCAAGCCTGGCGTGGTGGCACATACCTGTAATCCCAGCACTCAGGAGGCTGAGTCAGGATGATTGTTGTGAGTTCGAGACCAGCCTGGGCTACAAAGTGAGCTCAAGGCCAGCCTGAACTGCATAGTGAAAACCTGTCTCAAAAAGACAAAATAAAGAAGAAAGAAGGAAAGAAAGAAAGAAATTCAAAATCTATTAACATCCAGTGGGTTATCTGGAGCCAAATTGTCTCTTTTTGGAGATTTCAAGTATCTTAGATAATAGAGGACCCCTGTAATTCTGGGCTTAGATGCCAAGCATTTGAGAATGAATACTGCTAAACAATGTCTCCAACTCAATGGTGTACAGACACAGAAAAGAAAATACCGGGCATGGTGGCGCATGCCTTTAATTCCAGCACTCGGGAGGCTGAGGTAGGTGGAGCGTTGTGAGTTTGAGGCCGGCCTGGGCTACAACGCAAGTGCAGGCCGGCCTGAGCTACGTAGTGTGACCCTCCTCAAAAAACTAGGGCTCACAGTTTGGCTCAGTGGGTTAAGCGCCTGTCTGGCAGATGTGAGGCTGTGAGTTTGATTCCCGGTGTCTCAAAAAAAAAAAAAATGAAAGAAAAGAAAATAAAGAAGGTCAGGCCTGGGAGCCTAGATATCTATGGAAATCTATTGATGGTCAGTAGTAGTCTGTTTGGGTGTCATACTATGAACTGAACTAAAGACATGTAAGGGCCACATAAGGCCCATATTCTACAGTGTGTTGCTCATGTCCTTCAGCCTAGAAACAACCTTTTCAAACTCAAATCCTTCAGGGAAATATTGCATTAAACTGGATTAGCTCTTCACACCAGAATGTGAATGTGTCTGGCAGCTGCAGATAATAGTGGAGAAGAGAGAAAATTGTAATGACATCAAGAGAAACTAACAGGAGAACCCTCAAACAGCAAAGCTCTGAGACCTGGGTGCTCAAGGGTCTGCTCTTGCTCCACATTTACCCTCTATCCCAGCTTTGCTGCCCTAGGGTTTGATGAAAAGCAGCATTGGTCTTGGAAAAGTACGTTGACTCTTTTAGTAATGCTGAGGGCCCTGAATGCATTGAGAAGATAATGGCCTGCTTTAGAGCACCAAACATGAAAAGTGTCAATTTCCTCCAGAAAGACTTTTTCTGACTTATAAAAGACTGAATACTTCTCTGTACCCCCCCAATACCTCTTAGTCATATCTTAGTGACACCTTGAGTACTATCACCCTTTTTATAAGACTTGCTAAGGAAGGGGCCTTAAAGAATATGCTAATGAACAGACACAAATGATCTGATGAGCCAGAGTGAGGATGACTAGAGATAACGCCAGGAGAAAGAGACAGGCTCGGGAAGGAGAGACAGAAAAAGTTGGAAAGGAAGAGACCAAGGAAGACTCAGAATGGAAGAAAGAACTTGCTCACCTTGACTGCTGCAGAAAAGGGCAAAGCTACAATTTGAGGTTCAATATGAACACTAATGTATGGATGGACATATTAATCCATCCTCTGCCTTAAAGTAAAAGTGACTCACAGCACTAAGGCATCTGATATATACCAAACTTTGTTGACTCAGAAAATATCATGCAAATTGTTTAATCCTCACAATGCAATCACCTAGTTTTACCAATGGAGTAACTGAGGCACAAACATAGTCATCACCCCAATGTCAAATAGTTTGTGGGAGTTGGATCAGGGGACAGGGACTACGGTGATTCAGAACTTGGCATCTTGTCACAAGAGGAGAATATATCTGTGACAGAGGATCCACATGAAAACGCCTGAAGAAAGGAGTCATGATTTCCAAGCCTACATGAAAAACCCCTTTAACTTTGTTATTTTATTTATTTATGTGTTTATTTCTGTTAGCTCTCTAGGAGGCAGAATTGTGCTGTGAAATGGCTGCTCCACAGGGAGACAAAATGTCGGTCTTTTGGCAAGTCTGGGCTTCAGTTTTGGGAACTAAGTTTGTTTCTTGTTCAAGAATTCTGTACTACCTGTATGGATTAACCACCGAAGCCATGATGCTCTAAATGAGGTTTAAAAAATGAACTCTGCATAGACAAATAATATTCAAGATCTGTCCATTTAGAAGACTAGCTGAACATATTCCCTCCAGAGCCACTAAGATTCATTATACATCATAAATATTTGTTTGGACAAATGTTAAATTGAGGATCATTTGATTGATAGATAATTCTTTCTACCATCAGCTAAATATCCTCAGCTGTCACTGCCAAATTGATGGGTTATCTTTTTTAGGTTTTTTTGATTTCTCACTTTTTTAAGTCTTAAACACTGTTTTCTTGTGATCAGTTCTTAAGGAGATTTCTTCACTAAAGGAAAGATACCTGACACCTTTCTTTATCTCTAAGGGATCCAAGTAGTTAGAAACCCCAAAGAGAGAGGTTTAGACTGGACTCCAAAATATTTTCAGGTTGTGAAGAGCTGGACTATCCTGCATCTATTCACTGAGCCGAGGTCTATTCTACATCCATTGTCTGTGGAATTTCCAGTGCCCATTCTTCCTCTGTTCCCAATAAATCCACCCACTTCCTGAATGATGCAGTTAAGGCCCATGGCAAATTTGTGATCCCCAAACGCTTTTACAATACTAAAACTTCACATATATAAATACACACATGTGCTCCCTGGGCAAAGAGACCCAGGAGTTAAAAAACAGGACAGATAAAATCAGGAATGCTTCCTAGAGCTGATCTTCAAAACATTAAGTTGATTTTTTTAATAGGGAAACAAAGCAAAGGAGAAAGTATTCATCAATTCTTCTGTAATAGGGATAGGAACTAGATGAGAAGAGAAATATTTTGAATCAAGTACACAGGTATGATTATTATTAGACCTGCTTCCTGATTTCTTTCAATTTCCTGGCCCACAGGCCAGTGCTTATTTCCATGGCTCCTTTACAAATAATAAATATTATTTTATAGCTAATTAATACTGTAATCTGTGTTTTAATTTACTCCTCACTTCTGGAAAAGTGGCCAGAGGGAAAAGACAAAAAAAAAAAAAAAAAAGAAAGAAAGAAAGCTAGGTTTTCTTAAAGGCAATTTGTTCAAACAGTTCTCTCATTATTTTTTTTAAATAATAAGTTTAAAAATCTATTATTATAGAGTAATTGCTCATCAAATTTCTTTTTAAAAGTCAAAGCAATTTTCAAATTATAAAGAACTTCTCAAATGTGTCTAGATAATTATGAGGCTGCATTTTATATAACTCCTATGCCTCGGTAGGTTGCATGGACTGTTATAATCTTTGCCATTGGAACCCATGATTGCCTCAATGTGTTCACATGCAAAGCACTGTGATAGGTGATCCATATATAGCATTTCTGTTAAAATACATACATGTGGAAAATATCTATCAACTTCCCAAGAATCAGCTATTCAGGCCAGCACTAATTGTTTTCTCCTAGTAGAAGTTTTAAGGGTGACAAAATTGCATGATGGGTGGATGGATGGATGAGTAGGTGGGAGGATGGTTGAATGAATAGATGAGCTACAAATTCAATTAACTCAATCCTTCTTGAGAAAGAAAAATGACTAAAGGTCACTTAAAACTGAAATTTCCAAAAAGAATCTGGACATGAAGAAGACATCTATCTACCCTTGAGGCAAGACTATTGCTACTTTTAGATCACTCCACAATTCTCTCACCAAAGCTGAAAACTTTCAAAATGTCATCCTATCATACAGAATCCAAAAAACTCTGATTTCTTTTAAAATGCTACTTGCTAGGCATGGTGATGCACTCCTATGGCCAGGCTGCTGGGTTGCCTGGGTCAGGAGGATCACTTGGGCTCAGAAATTGAACAACACAGTGAGCAACATAGCAAGACCCTATTTAAAAACAAAATAAATTAAAACTTGTAGATGCCTGTTTGTACCTAAGAACCTGAATAGATGTAGGTAATACTTGAAAATTGGAATAAAGGCCAATTTTGGATTTTCTAGAAATATGAATTGATTGTAGGAAATGCGGAGACTCAATGGAAACTTTTAAGAATTTCTAGCATAGAGCCCATGTTCTCATATATACTTACACACAGACACACTCATAGAAGTGCACAAATAACCTACACCTTTGTCTCCCTTTTTCTATTCAATCTTTGAGTGAGTTTGGTTTGGAGAGTTTGCATTCTGGGGTTCCTGGATGCTGGCAAGGGTCCTCAATCATCTCATCGGTGTTTCCCTGGTACCCATCTGCAGAGGAGACACCTAAGAAACAGAAAATGGTCTGTTCTGCTTTAAACATTACTTCTCTGTCATTATTCTCTACTCCCCAATACAGTTGCCGGCTGTGATCTGCTGCCTTTCAACTTGGAATAAAATACATTACTTATGCAGAGAATGTTTTTAATGTAACAAAGCAAAGGAATAAAAATGCCTTACAACAGTTTTATTAAAAACAAATTCCCACAGTAAATACATATACACTCTGTTTCTGGGAGCAAAACAGCCAAGGACATCACCGCTAAGTGCTCTGGGAAGTGCTTATAAATTACTTGAAATAAAAAACATTGTTGCCTGGACATCACGGATGAAATGCTGCAGTTTGTAATAAATTAACACAGAACTTTACTTCCCCTCCTCGAACAAAGCAGCCATTTGTCTGAATAACCCACATTCAGCTGTGAGTTATATTTTCACAACTGCAACTACATTCATTTGCAAATTATTCTGCAGTTTTAATGCTCAAGTTTTAAATACCTTGAGAACTAATAAATAAAGCAAAGTAGAGCAAACAGTTGGCTTGTAGTTTAAAAACTGCCCTAATTTCTGCTTTTCTTTTGGCTTTTTTTCCTTTCAAAGTTTTTTTTTTTTTTTTTTTTGTAAGTAGTATAAAGTTTCTTTAAACTACAATTAAAAAACAAAAAAAGCTAAAATGTATTTGGGGATATTCACACCAAAGAAGTTTTCATTAATTCCAAGAACTATGGACATATTTGGTTACTATTCCTTTTACATTTTTAAGGCTTTTCTTCTACCAATACTTTAATTTAGTGACAGAATAATTTATAACCATCTCTGAGGGTTTTCCTATTGTGCATAACTTTTTGTCTCCAAGTCTTACATTTGGTTAGATTTCTCTCTCTCTCTCCCTCTCCCTCCCTCACTCCCTCCCCACCTTTTCTCTCTCTCCTTCTACTAGACTTTGTCCAGGAAAAAGAAAAAAATTCTCAAAAGAAAAATTGTGCCATTTCCTTTGAATTATTTTGATTATAAAACAAAAACTCTGCAAGAAAACTCTTTTCACAACCTGCTCAGTAAAACAAAATGAACCAACCGCTTTCCAGGTTCTTGATAGAAGTATTTACAGATCCAATTTGAGGTTTGAAGTTATTTTCTTTGCAAAAAAGAAGAAGAAGAAGAAGAAGAAGAAGAAGAAGAAGAAGAAGAAGAAGAAGAAGAAGAAGAAGAAGAGGAAGAAGAGGAAGAAGAAGGGGGAGAAGAGGAAAAAGAAGAAGAAGAAAAAGAAAGAAAAAAAAAGCAAGCAAGTCCAGTTTCCTTGTGCGGATTTATTGGCTTTTGGGGGGTTTCTTTTGCATTGTTTTAAATAAGGTCTTGTATAGGCAATTGCACTGGATAAAAGTAATGCCACTATTTCCAGGAAGCGATTTTAGGAGGAAAACTCTTCAGAAGCATGTTATTTTCTGAAAAGTGGCTCATAAAATATTTTTATAAAGTAGGAGTTGAAATCATTTAAAAAAATCACTCTCTTTTATAAATCTGTTTGGAGAAAGGTCTTTTGATCCCTCTTTCTTCTGATCCTCATCTTTTATTTTGCTTAGAGGTAAACAACATTTGCTTCATTTAAACAACAGCGTTTGCTATTGTGGTTCTTAAATAGTTTTCCAGTCTCCCTATGGCAATTTATCACATAGGATGAAATAAGGATCTCTGCATCTAAGACTTTTATCACCTCCCAGAAAATGTTTGTTGTTTTTGACTTTAAAAAAAAAAAACCCTCCCACTCCTACCCCTACTCAGAGCTGTGGGGCGGGTGGGGGGATTGTTTTAGGACATTTCAAAGCCTTTTGTGAAGTGGGATGCATACTCCTTCCACGGAGAATGAGAAATGCTTGATTACATGCACTGCAAAAGGGGAGATATTTCCAAATTCCCTTTTAATTAAGATGTCTAAATAGCCATTTCTTTGGATAGAGTGATTTCCAAGCAGATTAAAAATAAGGAACGCTTAACTCAACAGACACCCTGCCCTCTCCGTCCCTGGAGGGAGGGGACTGTCAGCTGGGGAGGAAAGTGGACATCGGCAACACCGTAAACGTCAGATAAGAAGAGGCACCCAAAACAGATCCAGGGATACAGAGGTCATCCTAGGACCCAGTGCCTGAATAATACCATGGGATTCAGCTAAGAGAAAATTGTTTCTCTGCTTAGCCAGGTCATTTTTGCAAATGCATACTCCTTTGTTGTTTTTAAAAATCACGGGCTCTGACTGGTTTGGTGCTCTTTGATTCTCTGACCAGCCGAGCTTGATAAAGAGCATTTTGCTCAAGCCCTCAGGACTTCATAGCTGGCCACCCATCTGGTGTTAGGCTGGAGTCCATGAAAATCCCTCAGCTTAGCATTGAATATTCTTTTTAAAGACGTTTAAGTAAAAGGGCTGACATTAGCATATGTTCCCCCCAAGTGTCCTGTTGAACTTTCTGCTGGGCATTACCCTACCATGGGCTTTCTGGATGTTATCCAATGAGAGATTGGCTTGGAACTGTAAAATTAGCCATCTGCCTATTAAAAATGTAACCAGCTGCATCCGATGAAACACAGTGACTATTGAAATGAACTCATCCGGGAGAGAACTCGCGTCCCCTGCTTGGACACTTTTCCAATCTACTGCTGAACTGAGACACTCCACAAGCAAAGAGCCTTCCGACCTTGTTTGGAGGAAAACAGCATGACTCTCGAGAATGAAGAAGGCTTGTGGGTTTGTTTCTTTGCTAAAATTCTGGCATTTCTCAAAGATGACTTGGACTTTCAGTGCAGAATTCTCTATTTCTCTACTACTTTTTTAAAGCACCTCCTTGTTGCAGAAAAAATAAAATATAAAAATAAATAAGCAAATTCCTGGTACTTCTCCCATACTATAAGATGTTCTGATATCCATCCCCAACCCTATTAATCCTAATAATTTCTAATAAATTAACTTATTAATTTCTAAGAAACCGTAGTCGCTGAGCCTGAAATACTGTAAGTAGTGCATAATACCTTAAAACAGAGTGAGAGCCATAATTATTCTGGCAAGAGCTACTACTTCCATAGATATTAAGCATTCTGTACTTACTACAAGGTCTGTTTATTAAAAATGAGAACTTTCAATAGCTTGCGCTATTTTTTCTAAAGCCTAATGGAGCATTAAAAAATAATTCATTAACCAATTAACAAAACTGTGTTTATTTACAGTATATAAAATGTTTCTATCAGGAAAATAACACACCATAATACAGCGTTGTGTTGACAGCAAAACATCTGCAGCTTAATTTAATGCATTTACTAAATGACGAGGGGAAATCAAAGGATGTTTAAACAGCTACTTCTCTGCCTGTGATTTTGTTTCTTTGTGGAGGTCACAGGCACCAAGGAAAGATGCCCCTTGGGAAGCCAGAGCTCTATTCACAGATGATCAGTACGAAAATCTTCAGACAATTTTGAAAGGACCCGGGTCAACCAGAGTTTGGATTCTGTACCGGTTAACAATGAGTCCTAAATCTAACCGCTTAGAAGCCAAGAGGCCTGGGAGGTTGGGCCATGTGAAATTGTGTTTTTGTTTTGTTTCTGTTTTTTTTTGGTAGGTGAAAATCAGTCAAATGTTAAGGGCTTCATTATATCTAATATTTCTTACTTGAACATCTTAGTTCTTTCTCCCTCCCTTTCTTCCATACTTCCTCCCACACTCCCTTTTTTTTTTTGTCTTTCTCTTTGTTTCCATCTCTCATTCTATGCCTCTTCTCTGTCACTTTTACTTTGTCTTGGTGAGTATTTTTTTTTCAAACATAAGAAAACTAAACACAAAGTAAGTAAGAATCGATACACTTGCCTATTAGATGGTCCTGTTTTCCTTGGTTCATTTTCCCTCTAAATCTCTTCTCTATTCCTGCTAGAAAACTTCTCAGAAAGCAAAAGGTTTTCTGTAGGAAGACCTGATTTTCTTATCACTGTCCCAATATGAAATCCCAAGAAAAGTAACATAGTAGCAATTAAGTTACTGTACATGCCTTTCAGGGTACATATGTCAATCCTGATATCTCTGGAGGAAACATTCTAGGATTGTTTGAAAAAAAACAAAAAGGAAAGAAAATGAAGAGAAATAATACAGGGCAAATATGAGGTTTTAAGAATTTGTCCTCCATTCATTTGGATCTAAAAATGTTCAGAGGAACCTCAGGAGTTATAAAATATGCTAGAAAAAATCAGTTCTTTCACAAGAGTGTCTTCCTTGATTTTAGCTTGCAATCATGATAAAATGTCTATTTCAATTCAGTTACACCAGTGAGTCCTTGCTGGCCTCTTCCAGTAGAATCCCGCAGATATAACAGCTGTAAGGAAATTTCCTATAAGAGTTTTACTTGTTTCAAATGCAAAGGCATTTTAAGCCTTTTAAGCTAAATAGAACAAATAGGATAATCACAAACTAGATGTCTATTTAAAAGTAGGGTTTTTTTTTAAGTAGTTAGCAAATTATTCTTAATAGTCACAATTCTTTTAACCGTGTTCCTCTGGATTTGTGCACAAGAAATCATGCTATTTGCATTATTAATTCACAATACCAATGTGTACTGTGCAGTTGGAGGAGTGTGGCCATATTGTGTTATGGTGTGTTGGACATGAACTGGTTTAGTTCCCTTTGGGTGGAAATAGATTAGGGGATCATCCATGCAACCATAATCATTTCCCCTCCTCACTAGTTCCAGATCTTAAAGTATACAGTTAAAGTAGGTTACCAAACACATTTTGCATCAGAGTTCTGTGCAAACAGAGATGCAAATTACTCAGCAAACATGCTATGGCCAACACTGCCTGTGACCACAGCAGACTAGTAGATTACAGCAGTGTTTCTCACCAATCCCAGGCACAGCCTTAGGAAACTTCTCAAAATCAACCAGAATTGACTCAACAGATGAAAACACTTAACTGAAACTAAGAGCCACCTGGAGATCACATCAAGGACCTTAACACAACAGGATTAAATGTTCCACTATCAGTTTGTCCAGCATGGCCTCCATTAACCGTATCCTGACTGATGGGCTCTTTCAATGAAGCAGTTTGTTTTTCCTTTGGATGATTACTGTATGAAGAAAGAGATATCTAAAACAAAACAAAACAAAACACCAAGTAGACATCAAGGATTGAGCGGGACTTACAGCCTTACAGGCTATCTCCTGTGGTCAGGCCCCAGTGAAACTCACCTTTACTCCACTTGTACTCACCCCAGTCACCCCGACAATGCAAAACAGAGTTGTTTTTCTCAGCTATACCTCTTTTCAGGCATTTCAGAAAAAGAGAAAAATACATTCAAAGTATTAAAACTCATTCTGAAAGAATTTTCTGAGCTGGACATGGTGTTATCCACCTGTACTCCAAGCACTCTAAGAGGCTGAGGCAAGAAGATTGCAATTTGGAGCCCAACCTGGGTAATTTAGCCACTTAGTAAAACCCTGTCTCAAAATAAGAAAGAAAAAAGGGTTGGGGATGTAGGTAAGTGCAAAGACCCTGAGGAAAGGAAGGAAGAAAGAAAAAAAGAGAGAAAGAAAGAGAAAAGAAAAGGAATTCTCTTAAAGGATCTGTACCCCCACCCCCTAATTTCATTTGCATTTTAGAATTTCACATCATGGCGAGAACGCTCTGATTAGTTCAGTGAAAGTAAATTTCTGTGTGGAGCCTTCAATGGCTCATTATTGCCCAGGAACTAGTCCAGGCACTTTCCTGTGCAAAATGCAATATGCTTTGTCCGTTGATCTAGGGTTGCCACACCCTCCTTCCCTGTTAGCCAACCTACATTGTTTCCCTACCTAAATGATTTACCTACATTGTTTTTACAGACTCATGTGCCTTTGCACAGACAATCTTCAGTGCCCGGCATGTGATCTTTCCTCTGCCTGGTTAACTTCTGCTTGTCGCTAAAACCCAGTGCCGATATCAACCTCAACTGTGCTGCAGCCACAGGAGTGAGTCCATTGCTGCCTTCTACATCCAGTTCACCTGTGAAGAGGAAGAGATAAGAGCCCAGACCCTAGAACAAGAGTCTTAACTTTGTGAAGCTAAAGTTCATGTGAGGTATGAGTAGACAAATCATTTACCTGTACTCTTCCTTGGTTTTCCCAATCATAAAAATGGGCATAATAGGAGCTAACTAAAAATTAAGAATAGAAACATAAACAATGTGCTTATAATGACCAACAGCGTCAGTCAGCATGAGGTGTTGTTTTGGGATAATGTTTAATTTCCATGTCTAGAAACCCCCACACCAAGAACAGTGTTCTTCCTGTACCATTTTTACATTCCCATTCTTAGCCTGGAACCTGACATAGAGCAAGAAGCCAGCCAAGGTTTACTGCATGACTTTTAACTGAAGAATAAAAGAATGGAAAAGGCAAATAAAAAGGGAAAGTGTAAAGAGTGACTGAAACATACACTGGTAAAAGGATAAAAAAAAACAGACACCACAGGTGTCCTATTTGCACATACACATACTATATAAAAGTAATTGAAAATAGGACTTCTTGTCTTTTGGCCTTACATATAAGCTGTGCATCAAGGGAGACTCAGAATTATCATTTTTGTAGGAAGAAAACCCTCACTGGCTTATTTTGCACCTCCTTGGTCAGGATAGGAGGCTCAAGGAACAGGATGCTAGGTGTATGGGCTTTTTTTCAATCTGTCCAGCAGGAGGGGCTTGGTTGTGAGCAAGGGTGCAGCAGGAAAGGTTACATGGCGGCCAGAAGACTCACGGTCCTGTGTGGAGAAGGTGTCCCTGTACAGCAGAGTCCACAGCCAGGTCACCTGGGTTGCATCCCAGCTGCAACAGTTCACAACTGAGAAACCCCGAGCTAGCCACTTAGCCCTTCTGTCTTCAGTTACTTTGCTATAAAATATGGGATAATGTGTTCCTGACCTCATAGGGTTGTCGTGAAGTAAAATGAGAAAATCCCCATAAATCCCTGCGCACTTCACCTGGAACAAAATATGCACGTCATAAATGTACATTGTCATTATTATCAAGCCAAGTTTCTCAGAGGGGACTTCAAGACTTGGTTGGTGGAGCCAGGACAAAAGAAACTTTTCAGATACGAAGAGATGAACTGGGATCATGGAGGATGCCTTTGGCTTAAAACAGAAAAAAGAGAGCGTGCTTGCTTCACTTCTCTGTGTTTGGATTGGCTTTTAAGACAGCACAACCTCCGCTAACCTCAGTTGCAACACTGCATTGAAATGTTACTCTCAGGATTTGACATTTCCTTATTCTTCCTACCACTGTTTTCTCCTTTGTTGCTTTGAAAATATGAATTAATGATGAATACTAATGAGCCCTGTGACAAGGCAAACCTCCGTCTAGACGCCAGTAATGTTGGGAGCTTCAAGGCTCCTGCTATTCCTAAGGAGGGAAGATGTAAGGAAGCCCTCCCCCCACCCCCAATTTCCAAACTTCCATAGCCTGAGCATTCATTTTCTATCCCCCTTTCCTCTCCTCCAGCTCCTTTCCTTTAAAAGTTTTAAAAGAATCTTCATGAGCACCGTATGAAATGAGGCTTTGAACTTGTTCATTAGATTTTATGTGTCTACCTGAGGTAGACATGATATTGCTTTTTTTTTTTAAAGTAGAGTTGTATTTATGAAAATCTTTCTAGATGCCTTTTTATTGTTCTGTACTTTCTTTCTTCTCCCCCTCCCCCTTTTATTGTTTCAGATGTTGTTTCATGGAGCTTGGGGATTTGTGTAGCCGCCAACCAGAGGGAACTTCAGTCATTGGGACTGAACACCCAGTGACTTCCTCGCTGATGCCAATTTTCCCTCCCCCTCCAATAAAAACAGCAATATTTGTCTGCTGTTGGCATCAAAGACCATTTTTATGAGATAGTCTGCAAGACTATCAATGTGATGGTAGGTTTTTGAGCAATAAAAGTCAAGGAAAAACCAAGAAAAAATATAATATGCAGGATTTTAGAATAAAGTCATTCAACCAATCTGGGTACTGTAAACATAGCCCACTTTCTCAGTGCATGGCAGTGCTTATGCCAAAGATGTTTTGTGCATTTGATTGATATTATTATAGCTAGGAACTGTTTCGAGAAACCAACAACACCTTACCATTAGGGATCTGTTTCCACACTGGGAAGCTTTGCTCGAATGTACTCTCCAGACAATAAGTCTAGACACCAACAAATGAAAAGAAATCTCAGAAAAAAGAATACCCAGCAGGACCCTGAGGGCCCATGATACTACTGCAAATGAGACCCTTGCTTCCCCAATGTTTGAGAAGGTCCCTGCTGAAACAGCGGTTTGTCTCTTAAGAGGAGCTCTACTCCTGAAGATGTGGGATCAAATCCTAACTAGCATGTGCCCTTGAGCTTATTGGCCCCAAGACTCATTTTATTTACTGTAAAATGGGAATATTGCTGGGACCTCTTTCCTGTGCTTATCAAAAGGATTAAACTAGATAACTATAACATCTAAGAGAGCAAGTAAAGGGCTTAGCACAGAGTCCGGCTAATAGTTAGAGCTTGTTGGTCTTAACAGACACAAATAGGCCAAGCAATAATGGGGCCAAGCTACCCAGTGGCTCCTATTTATTGGGGAAGAAAACATTCTACCCAATACCTAGCACCAGGCTGTCTTGCAGAAGAGTCTCTGCACATCAGAATTCTTTAAAATAGAGCTATGATTATTTCCATGTCACTAAACTGTGCTCAACACCACTTCCTTGACTCACTTTCTCATTTCAAGTACAAACAAGTTTACCACCCTGATAGGTTTCTTAATTGTTTTCCTATGTTACCTATCAGCTTATTTATTTATTTAACAACAAATTCACCATGGATTCTTCCAATTCTAGGCAGTGCTGGAGAGGAAAAGATGATAGGCTTTCAAGGACCACCAATGAAATATGGAAGAGTTTCTCTATGCAAGAACATGATAGGCAACTGGGCATGGTGGTGCATACCTATAATCTTAGCACTCTGGAAGGCTGAGGTAGAAGGATCACAAGTTCAAGCCCAGAATGGGCAACTTCATAACTTAGGAAGACATTGTATCAAAATTTAAAAAAAAAAAAAAAAAAAAAAAAAAAAAAAAAAAAAAAAAAAAAAAAAAAAAAAAAAAAAACTTTAAAGGTTGGAGTCCTGGGGTCCTGGGTTCCATCTATAATATCCACCTCCCAAAATAAAAGAAAAAGCAAGAAGAAGAAAAGTGGAAAGAATCATAGGCAGAGGAATATTTGGTCAATGGTTAAACAAAACAATAAAATTAGTGACAAATTTATGTGCAGATTAATAGTGTGGTTTCTGAGACAGACAATCTGGGTTGAAATCTGAGCTCTATCACTAAATTGTTGTGGGACAATGGGCAGATCTCTCAACCTCTCTGAGCCTCGCTTTCCTCAACTATTAAGAATGCAAACTATACCTACTTCTTAGCGATAAATAAGTTAGTATGTCCAAAATTTTCAGAAGAATGCCTGGCACATTATTATATTATATAAACTTCACCTTAAAACATAACAAATTAAAATTAAAATTTAGTGTGCTTTCTATGACTAAGCACTGTGCCAAGGGTTGAATACTGATTTTCTCATTTCTCCCTCCCAAGGAGATGCACATGTCAGCCTCCAAGTGCTTACTCAGCCTTAATTTTGTAAGAGTCTTCCTAGGAGGACCTTCCTGTACAGCTGTTGGGAGGATTCAGTGAATCACCATGTGCTGAATCAGTGAGGTGGACAGACACACAGCAAGACCTCAGCAAAGGAGCCTCACAGAGTTTAGTTTGCCCAGATTCACAAGGTGAATAGACCAAGGCTAAATCATGATTTAACTCCAATGTCTTAAATCCAATGTTTTCTGTTGCTATAACGGAATAGCACACACTGTGTAATTTGTAAAGAAAGAAGGCTTATTGAGCTCACCATTCTGGAAGGCCAAGAGCACGGTGCTGACATCTGGTGAGGACCTTCTTGCTGCATAACAACATGGCAGAAGGAAGCAAAGGAAGTATACTTACCTGGGTCTCTCTTCCTCTTCTTAGAAAGCTATCAATACAATCACATGAGCCCACCCTCATGACCTCATCCAGCCCTCATTATCTTCCCAAGGACCACTTTCAAATACCATGGATATATGAGATTGGAGATTAACTATCAACATTGGGTGGGGACATTCCAACCATAACCCTCAGGCATTCTCTTACCCCCTTACCACAATGGTCACTCAGTAGGGTGAACACCCGGACATTCTGTGTAAAGCTTTATTAAAGTCAAATTCTTCAGTCCTGCCTGGAAGGATCAGGAAAATTTAAATGAAACATGACTTTCCTTCTTCGTTTCCTTCCTTCCTTCCTTCTTCCTCCCTCCCTGCCCTCTTCCCTCCCTCCTTTCCTTCCTGCCTTTTTTTCTATGACAATGGCAATAGACATTCATTTACTTTGCTTTGTTGCAATAGCAGTGACTCAATGTACATTATGAAAAATGTTACACACTCTTGCAGGTCAAAAGACAGAATCATTTATCACAGGCCACAGTGTACTCAAACATCACATGATCACACAAGACCATCTTGGTCATGGCCGGTCTGACTCAGCCTGAAGTAAGAGCAAAGCAAATGTGGTTAATTAGGATTTCAGGAAATGTTTAGACTGTGTAAAGTCAATACCCACCAGTTATTCCCTTGTTTTTCAGGAAATGAGAGTTTTGCATACAACTCAAATGTTACTGTTCTTCCTAAAATCCTTCCAGATATTATCAGGGAGGTACCTGAAAGATTACAGTTTTGAAATTATCTTGGTGGCATGCTTAAAGAATGCTGAGTGATGAGAAAGGACAAGTAGTATTCTCAACTATGACATCACAGGGAAAAAACAAAACTTGTGTCCCTTCATGACCTCAGTAGGCTTACTGGTTCTTACATAAATGATGTTCATTAAGAAGTGATAAATCCTGGAATGAAGTAGAGAAGGACTTTATCTGTGGTCGAACAACAGAGATCTCTGTTTGCTCACTGATGAAATGTCCCAATACAAAAACATCTATGAAGTACAACCACTTCTCTTTACTAATGATTTTTAAGTAGCCCAGAACCTATTGAATAAACACATTCTAAACTTGTTTTGAACTCTATATAAAAGACAATTTGCCTTCCTGCTAATTGTTCTTTTGGCTTCAGAAACCAATTTGTTGGCACAAAACACTAAAACATAGTCCTACCGATAGTTAAGTAGTGATCTCTAATAGTAAAACAAAGGACCCTCTATCAGTAAAGCAAGAGACTCTTTCAAGCAGGTCTGGAGTGACAGTACTATAGTACCACAAAATTCTCCAAGAAATCAGAGTTCTTGTTCCAGTTAAGTAGAAAGCTACTGAAACAATGGTCCTTTCTTGGAGATTCACAATACACATTGTTCTAATAAAACACCTGCAGCAACAACAACCAAAAATAATTCGATTACGTTTAGTTCAACAATCTCCAGGTATGCTTGGTCATAGAACTCTAAAACAGGTGTTTGTATACTAAGAACATGCTTTGATTTACATCTATGTCTGCATTAATATGAAATGGATACATATCCTGAAGAAATGGTTTCAAGTGAAGCACATGTCACAAAATGCTGGCCTTGATCGGGTTGTATTGGCAGGTGAGCCTGGATCATGGGTGAGGGAACCTGTCTTCCAGGTAGCTACATGCATGGTTCAGTGTCCATGGGAGGCTTCAGCTGGGAAATGGTCATGTGCTAGAGCACAAAGGAGAAACTGAATACAGGGGACAGAAGACGTGAGAGCACAATCGATGTGGAGGAAAATGACAAGGCATCTGAAATTTCACCTTCTATCAGCTCTGCCGTCCAGGGATTACATGGCCCAAAGAACTGATTTTGATCTATGAGCTAGAGATGATTAAGCCAAGAGGTATCTTCCCACATGACTCCATGCATGATTTGAGGTGAGCCCTGGATTTCAGTTGAGACTGGAGAGACGAGGTGACTGAGGGGAAGAAGCGCAGGAGAGCAGAGTTCTTGTACAGGGAGTGGAGGCTGGGACTGGACAAGAGAATGAGAATAGAAGCCTATGAGTAGGCTTTTTCCAGTGCACCTGGTTCTCCCCATCTGCCCTGAGGTACCACAAATTAACTGAGAGATGTCAAGGAAACCTGAGAGCCAGATGATAACCAGTAGTCAGAGTCATTAGGCAAAATGGGTGGATTATGAAGACAGTTTAGTTTTGCTCACAATCTCTAAGACACTTTGGATTTCTCTTAGATATCTTGATGCCATATATAAAATACCCTAGCCCATTCTTTCCTACCCTATGTCTGATGAAAATAGGACTGGATAATTGGAACTTGCTCTGTCTATCGTGACATAGTTGGTATCATCCATTTAAAGTCACCTTATTTACTCCCTTGATAAAATGTTCTCAATTCTATTGAAATTACTCATGAGTAAGCATCTTCTCTCCTCCCTGAAATGGCTGCTGCATGGTGGGTATTGCGGGTGTCATCGCTGTTGTATTAATGGGACAAAGAAGGGTAGGTATTCAGACACCTAAGCATTTTTAAGATAAAGTAAAGCCCAAAAACTCAAAAGTAAACATTGTGTGATGCTATGAGGGGGATCTATTTTCTTCCAAGAAATGCCTAACCTGCATATGATTGTGAGAAAATGATCAGAGTAATCTAGAATGTAGTTTGTTCCACAAAAGCCTGCACAGGACCCTTTGAATGGTACAATGTGACAAGATCAGAGATGGGCAGTGGGGCCTGTCTGGACCAAGGAGACAAAAACACATCACAGCCAATAAAATGCAATGAATTTGACTGAATTGAAAAAGCAACTCAAAATAACATATTGTTTTTTTGGAAATTTTAAACCTTGAGTATAATTTTGAACTGTTGAGCAAAGACTGCATTTGGATGATATTGCTGACTGAATGATTTTCAGAGATGTTATGATGGTTTTCTGATTGAGGAGGGAAATATCCTTAACTGTAGAGGCCAGCTAAAGGATCAAAGGGAAGAGTGTATTGTGGTGCTCTCTATAAACTATTTTGGGATCCTGTTTGTCTCTGTCAATCTCTCTCTCTCTCTCTCTCTCTCTCTCTCTCTCTCTCTGTGTGTGTGTGAGTGTGTGTGTGGAGAGAGAGAGAGATCGGACAGAGGGATACTTTGTGTAGTAAAATGGTAATAGTTGGTTAATGTAGATGAGGATACATGGTCATTTGTCATATTATGTTTACAACTTGCCTGTGAATTTGAAGGTTTTCGAATTACAAAAGAAAATCTATAATTTTTAAAAAGGAAAAGATCGCCAAATAAAACCAAAGGAAAAAAAGGAAGAAAATAATCCTTAAGCAAAACAATACAGTTTTCTTTAGCTCAGGTTTTCTGGTGCAATTATCTGGCCCTCTTTATCATGTGGTGTACCCAAGTATTTGGTATGCTTCTTGAGAAATAATGAAAGGCTCTAAATGTGTATGATTTCCTCTGCTCTCCTGTTTAATAAATGCTTCAGTCTCTCAAATAGTTCTATGAAACAGAAGACTCTTTTCCTTGCCATTGTCTGGAACCAAAGACTTGGCCTTACACGTGATAAGGCACTGACAGTGACTCCTGAGCACATTCCAGGCTTGGATTTCAAATTCAGCATCTCTAAGCCACTCTGAGTCCTCCATGCTGGCCTCCATCTCAAATAATTCAGGTGGAAAGCACTCATCACTGAGTCCCATGACAAACCCTCATTCTTACTCAAATCTGTTCAACTGAGAAGGATTTGGGCAGATTTCCCTGGAGGAAGACAACACAAAGTTAGATCACAGAAGAAAAAATTGAAGAGAACACAAACATTGGTCTAAGGTAGCTAAGCATTGTAGAACATGTAGGCAATGCTTCCAAGTATCTATAATATTAGCACATAGAACTATTTGTGGCTATTAGATGCTAAAAATAGATCATTTTTGACTCAAGAATGAGAAATTGTACTTTTAAAGTCATTGTCCAAAGGCAGAATGGTATGATGCCTCTAGAGGTAATAAGTTCCCCATCAAAGTAAGTATGAAAATGGAGGCTACGTTCCTGCTGAATGAGGCAATGTGTTAGAGATAACACGGACATCAGGCAAAGGACTGACTGACTTGAGAATCCTTTAAGATCCTTTCCTACCTGGCCACACTTCCCTCTGCTTTAATCTCCTCACAACAGAGCAGTGTCCTTGAAACAGGACCCCCTAGCAATAATGCTGGTCCCCAAAGGGCTGGACCTGGGCATGGGCTGTGTCCTTGGCTATTCAGAACAGCAGACCCCCTGAAGGCTGCTGCTGCGCACAGCAGGGTGGGGACGAGAGGCTAAGATGCCTCTGGGGAGCCTTCTAACCCTCCTCCCCTGATCACCAGGTACCTTCGACAGCCTGCTGAAAAGAATTCAGAGACTCTCATACTCCCAGCAGGAAAACCTTGGCGCCCTGTTGTTGGAAATAGCTCCCAACCTGCATCTCAGGCAGGTATTTTTAGGTTCTGTCTTGAAGACACAGAAACTTCCATACATTTCAGCTTCTTTGTCTGGAACCACTGCAACCCCAGACATGTCATTGAGAGGGGGTATAATTGTGGTCTCCTCCACCCACCAATCTGAGCACGTCTGAAAGAGCTTCCTGCTGTGCGGCAGAGGGGTTGGAGAGCCTTTTCTGGCAAGGGAAAGTCAAAATGGATTTTTTAAAATAATAATATGTTGATCAAAAGGAGAGGGGGGGAAAATCCATTGAGGAGAGGGGGCTCTGCTTGGGGCTGCTGTGGAAAAGAAGGTTACCTATTGTTTTGAAAAACCCAGTCTTAGTTCTTCTTTGTAAGCTACAGAATTCAAGCTTGGAGGAGTCCAAGTCTCATATCTGAGGATAAGAAAGATGCTTGGAATTGTCAGAGTTAGATCAATGGCTGTTATGAATATGAGGCTCTCTGAGGAATGATTATAAATGTCAATCACTGGGCATAGCCTGACATTAAAAGAAGAAATAGGAAAGAAACTATGTGGAATTGGCAAGAGAAATTTTCATAGTGCACGAGAGTTGAAGAAGGGATGTCTGAGTTTCCAGGGGTCTGACAACAATCTTAAAGCAGATCAACAAGGGGACAGGAGGTGGTGTTTTCTGGGACCCAGGGAAATTGTCTCAAGCACTGACATTCCATGTGTAGAGTGACTGGTGCCAAATATCTAGATGGGACTTAGGTGCCTACAGTTTGCATGACCATGAAAAGCTACCTTCATCAGATTGCCCACAACAATGTGACAGTCATCCCTGTCATCAGTGGATTCTGATGAAAAGCAACAAAGGAAAGTTGATTAAGGTGAACAGCATATGTGGAATTAGTTTAAATAAATAGGCATTGAGATTATTCCCTGGAGTGAAATTGTAAAGCGATTACCCACAGGATCCAAAAGGAGATCACTGGTCATCACTTCTCTAAATTTACCTGGATTGGAGAGCAAATACTTACTCCAGGAATGGAATTTCAGGAGGTCAGAGAACAACTACACTATCTGATACAAAAGCCCCGTTGCCATCAAAAGCCAAAGTCCAGTTTCAGTGGCCCAGAGATGGGGGTGTTGTGGGGGGAGGGGTAGGAAATGTCACTTGCAAGGCCCGGTGCACCATGATAATAAAGAGCCTCATGATCAATATGAAGGACTTCGAGATGCAGCAACAGGACATTAACCCAAATGCAGAGTGCTTAGGAAAACAGGCCCTGGATTAGCTGCACAGGCTTCGCCCCCATGAAGCCAGCTGCGAGGGGAGTTAATCCGTGCCTGATCATCACCGAGATCAGTAGCATTAGAAGGGGGGGCAGGTGTTAATCCAAACCACAAACTGCTAATGTTTCTGGGACAACTTTGAAGGAAAAGTCAAAGTGGGCTTTTCAAATGACGTTGATCAAGAAAAGAAAAAAAGTGTTCTGTTGAAGGAGGAACTCTGAATCAGGGAATAGGAGCTGGATGGTTATGTTGTCCTGGTAGACTGGAGTCAAATTTCATAGTTCACATGCGCGCACAGGTGGACACACACAACACAAACTTAGTACCTGCCAACATTTACCTGGTACTATCAGAGAGGTCGAGTCCTAAAAGTTTTTACTTAATCTGTGTGATGACCCTATAGAGAAGGAAACATTGTCACCCTAGGATGAGGGGCTGATGCTTCACCCAGTCAGAGAGGCTGTACAGCTGCTGAGTAAGGAGAACCCGAATTCCAAGCTCTGACCTGGAGTCTTAACCACTAGGCAACACTCCCTTCTTTAGAAAACACTGTCTTACTTTCCCTTTGTGACAACAAATAGACTTGCCTGTCCCGCTTGGCAATGGAAGGGAAAGCAGTTAAACCTCTGTGAGAGTCTCTTGGAAAGTGAGTGAGTAAGTCAGATCTGAACCCAGCCCTGACACACGGACCTGTAACGGAAGAAGGCAAGGACAAGGCTGTGGCTTCAACACCCCGGAGCAGTCACACGGCCACTGTATGAGGAGCCAAAGTCAGCAGGGACCTCGACCTGTCATGAGTCCCACACCTTCTGGCGAGCTGTGAAAGGAGCTTGGCAGACAGACTGAGAGAAACAAACTGAAAAGCCTCAGGGAAGAGACCACCACACAAATACCTGTAAAATCTTTTTTAGGTTCAAACTGTGTTTTGTGATAAATATAAATTAAAAAAAAAAAAAAAAGACCTGGCTCAAGTAGGTTGTAAAAGTTCAGAGCTGAGCAGAGAAGTGGTTTCATGCTAACTTTTCATGCTAAAAAAGTAGCAAAACATAGAGAAGGTTAATTAAATCATAACTTACTTGCTGAGAAAATTTTGTTCTTGTTGGAAGGAAATTACCCTAGGGTTGGAAGTAAAAATTGTACAAAACTGGAGAAAGTGGGGCAGCTTATTTTAGCTTTTTTTTTCCATTCTCTGCCCCAGTGGGAAACACCAGGGAAGAAGGGGCTGTGAAGAAACAAAGCCTGAGGATTCCCAAGCAGTTCATATGAACAGAAAGCTTAGCAATGAGAACCCAGCGGATTTACAGTGGTAAATCTGAATCAAGGAACAGATTGGCCCGTGAGCTTAGAGATTCCAGCCACAGCAGGTGTCAAAAGTCTTTCCCACTAATTTGGTAGAAGTCTGACTGCCTGAGAGATCTGTCAGTCCTGAAGAACTTCTCAGAGGCAGGAATGATCATTTCATTCACTTTTGTAGCCTTTAGCCCTGTATGGAGCAAACAGGAGTCTCCGTAGGTGAACTGACTACAGCTGAGTCGGTGGAGGAACAGACTTAGTTGGTGTCTAACTATTTTTATTTCTTTGACTCTTGCTTTCTCTCTATTTAACTTCCATTTGTAGCTTAAGAAGAGCAATTAGAGTTTCTTAACTCCATTGTCATTTTAATGCAACTTTACTAATATACAGATAAAAAGAAACATTCACTGTCTTGTGTGCTATCACATCTCCCAATTGTCCACTTCTGGAAGAAAACACGTATTCACAAACCTGCAGTCCCCTTCCCTGGTGTCAGTGTCTGAGCTATTAAACATGCTCTTTAGAGGCAATCACCATTCTTTGCAAAGTTTGCTTTAAACAATCTCCCAAAATAAAACACAGTACCTAAGAGTCAATGTCACCACTATCTTTAAATCCCACAATATTTAAAAGACATTGAGTAAAAATTATGCCCTCATATTGATTGCCAGGGGCCCATGCTTGTCTATCCCAGTAAAGCCACTAGCTTCATTTAAGCCACACTTGTTATTAAGTATTCTGCAAGATGATATTTCTATGCTCCCAGGAATGATGGGTCTTCATTGTCAAGAGTGACTATTTCAGTACTTGATCTCAGCAACTGGAAATGAGTTGGGCCCTTCAGGTGGATGCGGACTTGCCACAAACTTTCAGCTTATGAAAACAGCCAGGGAGAAGGAAGACCAGGACCTGAATAGGTGCCTGATTTCACCCCATCACACACCACCATCTCCCCCAGCGTGTGACTGGTAGATCTTCCCAACCCTTATTTTTCCATTCAAGTTGGGGAGGAACAGGAAAGAGAAACAGAAAATGGAGAGTATGAAAAGAGGGCAGCTTAACAGGCAGGACTAAATGTCAGGTTGTACAGGAGAGTTATAATTAAAGCCCAAGATGACAGATAACTATAAAATCAGATTGGGTCCTTTCCACATGGAAGGAAAACACAATGTTGTCGTCCAACCCAAGCTTTTTTGTAAATTGAAATTATAGTTTTATTTGGAGCTATTTTTAAAGGTCCATTAATTAAAAATTGGAAGCCATGTCAATGCAAGAAATTCCATAAAAGGTGTTAGATTTAATGATCACCAAGGTCTATAATTAAAAGATAATGTTATCTGAATATCAAGTGCTCTAAATCGATGTTTATTTTTTATTGGAAATAAACAAATTCAGGAGCAAAAAAGTAGAAAAGATATGTGCAAAATGTAATGATAATGGTTGACTTCTAAACAGCCAAGGAAATTATAGTCATCATGTGTGGGAAAAGAACAAACACCTCTTAATTGCATTTCATTATAACGTACCTTTCTCTGCTCAGTTGTATATATTAATTATAAAAATCGTGTTGCAGAGTGGAGAGGCTCTACAATAGTTTTTCCCCCCTTCCTCCCTTAATTCTGTCTGAAGCAGGATAGGAGAACAATATCATCTGTCATCTGCAGAAAGAGCTTTCAAAGACAAAATCATAAAAAGAATGAAAGGCTATTATATGAAAAAAGAAAAAATTCTTTGATTTCACAGATTTTCCACTTATTAATGTTTAAGGTTATCTGTTCTCTTAGAAAAGTATCTTCGCATATTGTTTTTTATGTGTACATTCAAGATAACATCACTTTCTGATAACTGTATCACATGGCATATGCATTACGTAGGTAATTGTTCATGGAAGAGGGGGAGAGTGGTTGGGAAGAAGTGTTATTGTGGAAAGATGCCCTACAGGACTTGGGAGAAAATTCTCAGATGGACAAAATAAGAAGGTGGTGGCTTGGACTTGAGACGATGCTTTAATCAGGATGACCAGCTACTCTGTATTTCTATATAAGGCAATTGTGGAAGTTATGGACCGCAGCTAAAACAAGAAAGACTCAATGTCAACACTCCAAGAAATTTTGGACTGCCAGTGAGGCCAAAGTGGCGTTAGGAATACTGCTTTGTCAGAAATCTGCAGAAACAGGGAAGCTCTATCTATTTGGCAGGGGTTAAGTGACCATCCTGGAGAAAGCTCAGGATCTTAACGTTGGCTTTCCAGGATAGATGCAAATAACAACAGTTGCCTGGCCAGAGTCCTGTAAGCTGTCACATTCGTGGCTTAACTGCCAGCAGAAAGGCAATGCTACTCTGAGCTTTTGGTATTCAGTACATGGTCCATGGACCAGCAGCTATCGTACCTTTTGCAAAGCTGTTGGAAATACAGACTCTTAGGCCCCTGCACACACATGCACACACACACATGCACACACACACACACACACACATTTGTAGAAATTAATCAACACCCCTGGGTTGCAGTCACTTTCAAAATGTGAATTGTGCCAGTTTAGACGGCTCTGGAGAGTCACAACCATGTTCCTGCATCCATGACTGTGGGTTACACAAGCTCAGTTCCAACCCAGGCCTGGCCATTGACACACTGTGTGATCTGAGACCCTTGAATACCTGCCACATATGAGTGTTGTGCAAATTAAAGGAGATGGCTTGGACTTGAGATGATGCTGATGTGAAGCATTCAACTGCTAGCACCTCAAATCGCTCCTTAACGATCAGTACTTTTATAAATTTCCTGGATTTTGTCAGATCTTGAAAATGATCTATGATATCAAAAAAATGTTATTACCTATAAGTCTAAAGCAGTGACTTTCAACGCAGTACAGTTTTGCTGTCATGGAGTATTTGAGCCTGTATGGTGACAGTTTAAAATTGTCATGTCTGGGGGAGGATGCTACTGGCATCTCATAGGTAGAGATCAGGGATGGTGCTGAAATCCCACAGTGCCCAGCAAAGTACCTCACTGTTCACCAAAGGTCATCAGTCCTCAAAGTCAGGAGTGCCAAGGTTGAAAAACTCATCTAGTCTAAAAGAAAGGGCATGAAAACGGCCTTGGTCAGGCCTGAATCCAGTGTCAGTTTTCCATGATTTCTTGAAGGATCGCTTTTCACTTTTAGTTTTGAAGAAAAACAAATGAAGTTACCATCTGATGCCATGCCAAAAATCTGAGTGGGACTCCAAAGGGATGTCACAGGTGTAAGAAGTTAAGCAGTAACTAATCATTCCGTCAGAATTAGGGCCTGCCATTCCATCTTCTCATGCTCTCGGTTTATTTTCTTTGCAATAACCTCTATATTCAGTAGTTATTTTTTTATTAGTATGTGTTTACAATACATAATTACATTCATCTTAGGGAACTGGTATACATATATGCGCCATAACTAATGATCACCTATCTACTCAAGTCAGCTCTGTCCTCACAGAAGATGTTGATAGTCACTCTGTCATCTGTGTGTGTGCCTGATACCCAGCCCTGGGGCAACACATGTGTGAATGTCCAAATCATTATTTTTTTTCCAGTACTGGTGATTGAACTCAGCACCTTCATACTGAACCACATCCCTAACCATTTTTTTTAACCTTTTGAAACAGGATCTCACTAAGTCGCTGCATTGCCCAGGCTGGGCTCAAACTTGTGATTCTCCTGCCTCAGCTTCCCAGAGTCTGGCTAGCGTTTCTTAAATGAGTGGATTCTTGGCAGGTTGCATGAGACTCACCAGGGGGTTTAGTGACATGTTTTCTCATTCCTTAATTTCTTTTCAGAAACTTGAGACAAAAGTAGAATCAAACCTTTAGTTTTGGGTTATTTCTGAATCATAGAAGAATTGCCAGCAATGAGATGTGATAAAAGAGAAGAAAATAAGCAGATACTCTCCCAGCCATGCACTGTGCAAGAGCATGCTAGAGACCATGCACTTATTGTCTATTTTCCTTTAAGCAACCCCCAAATCACTCCACTACAAAAGCATCTTTTGATTGATTCATTGGCTACCAAAAACGGGACACAGCTGTCACAGTGTGGAGAGCAGCACTTAGCAATGGAAAGAAACTCCAAGGTTAGGATTCTGAGTTCTGGCACAGAAAAAAAGCCAGAGAGAGAGAGAGAGGGAGAGAGAGAACAAGAAGGAGGAGGAGGAGGAGGACGAAGAAGAACAACAACAAGAAGGAGAAGAAGGAGGAGGAGAAAGAGGAAGAGAGGAAAGGAGGGAAAGAAGCGGGAAAGAGGGAAGGAAGGAGAGAAGTGCAAGGAGCTCACAGACAGGATGAAATGAACTGTGAGAACAATGTACTAGAGCAGTAATATTAATTCTTTAGTCAACGAATGCTTATGGAATACTTCTTTGTGTTAGACATTTCATGTATATCTTTGAATCCTTAAACTAACCCTCCAAACTGGGTATGGTGGTACATACCTATAATCCCAGCATTCTGGGAGGCTGGGGCAGGAAGATCACAATTTCCCAGGGTGGGTAATTTAGTGGCTTAGTGTGATTCTGTCTCAAATAAATAAATGACTGAGAATGTAGCTCATTGTGAAGGTCCTGGGTTCAATACACAGTATTGAAAAACAAAACAAAACAAAAACAAAACAAAAGCCACAGACCTATAGTTGTAGGGAACATTATTTCAATTTAACAGGTAGGAAAACAGAAGTCCAGACAAGTTAAACACTTTGCTCAAAGTTAAAAAGCAAGGAAGGAAGGATTTGGAGACAGGACTTTCTGACCTCAATGCACAAGTATCTGGACATTTTTGTTTGCCTAGCTGGGACACAATCACAGTGCAGTATTTGGTTGTACAAAGAGAACTCAAGTTTGAGATGAGATTAAACTTATCCCATAAATTCTGCTTTCAAAGTACAACCCTTTTCTTACCAAATAAAGTACCTGCTCCTTTCTCTATAGTTAAGCATGCAAATGACCATCTGCATAACATTCTGTCTGAAACTGTGAGGCGCTAGGTAATTATAGTTTACCCACTGGCCATATTTAATTTTTCCAATGTGTTTTTATTTATTTCCTCCCTCCAGGGACCTTTCTTGGAGTATTTTTTTTTCCAAAGTAGGAAAATTCTTAGTCATTAATCCAACACTAAAGTATTCAATTACTGTTACTGATATTATTTTTATCTGGAAAAAAGTTCTAATGACATTAAAGAAGATTTTGAATAAAAACATAAATGGAGCACATAATGTACCTTCCTGAGAACTTTACCTAGTTTTTGCATTTTCTCTTGAATAACTTGATCAAATACTTAGATATGAATGTAGACATTATGCATACATGCATATTTGTATGTATTTCCATATACTGAGGTCATTTTAATATCTTCATAGAATTCCATTCCATTAGTTTTCCTAATTTCCCAGATGATTCTCTACTTCTTGGGTATTTAGGTTGGATCTACTTTTCGAACATTGTGTACCTAACACAGTGGTAAATATCTTTCACAAACACTTCTTTTCGATTTCCAAGGGCAGTCATTTATCTTCCCAGACTCCTTTGGTGTGCCCTTCCCACCTAATTTTAAAGAGCTGGTATAGGACACTTCCATTTGCTGACTTCGACTATTTTAAAGCATTCCTTGGTTCCTTTTAGTAAGCCCAATGCTGGTGGGCTCCAAGATGATCTGCTCCCCAGGTACACTTCCCATGACCATGAGCTGGGAGGCAAGGGTCCCTGTGAGTACTTCCTGGACCCAGATGGCCTGAGAGTGTCAGAAGTGTGTGTCTTAACTGTGCTGACTGCCAGCCACTGTGTATGGTAGCTTGGGTGCACCAGCATTTAGCACAGTGCCCTTGGTACCCAGTTGACCTGCAGTTAAGATATGCTGAATATTTGTTGAATGACTATATCTTTGGAATATCTCTCAAAGTCTTTCTAATGATTACTCTGTTTGTTTGTTTGTTTTGAGACAGGATCTTGCTATGTAATTCAGGTTGGCTTTGAATGCCTGGCATGGTTTCATTTTAAAAATGAGAGCACTAAGGCTTTGAACTACCAGGTAACTTGTTAAAGTCACATGTTTTGTAAACGGTACAGCTCACTGGGACCTGGTTAACTAACTGCCTGATTCCAGAGTCTGTCCCCCTTCTCTTTTTTTAAATGCCTCATGGAGTGTGTGGTACTGACAGCTCCCCTGGGACCAAGGAGTAGCATGAGATGCATTCACCAAAGGATATTCCCAGGGGTACCAAACTAGTACCCAGCCCAAACCCACCCAAGATAACCATCCAGCAAGCTGCGCAAAGGGCGAGGCAGCCCCCAACTCCTAGGTTCTATGGTGATAGTTGTTTGGGAGCCTATACCTCAACAATCCTGTTTGCAGATACATACACCACTGTTCTCAGTCCCCAGCCTGGGCTATTTTCGCTCACTCTGCTCCTTCTTCCAATCATTCCTGCTTCAAACTGATCTGACCCCTGTCCAGTGCCCTTAAAACCCTGTTCTCTAAAGGCAAATGGAGTTCTGGATTCAGTTTCTGACTCATAATCTCGGTGCCTGCTAAGTGTACTAAGCAATCTCTCTGCAGAAAACATTTGAATTTTAAAGTGGGATTCCCAAAAACTACTGTGCAATTCAGCCAGTCAATTATTAAATGCCTGGTGGGTACTGAGCCCAGTATGAAGGACTGCCAGGCAGGGTGAAAAAAAAAAAAGGAAGGAGGGAGTAGCAAGATTAACCAGTGCCACCCTGACTTCAAGGACCTCCGAGTTGACTTGGGGGAAATGGTCATGTTTACATCTCAGAAGCATGCAACAAAAATTAGTAAGGGCTAATCAAGATGTAATCAAAGCCTGGAGCCTTCCAAGGAGGCATAAAACCATTCTGATTATAGGGACAGGCAAGGAAGTAAGCAAGGTTGGGACCAACGCCATGCATAAGCAGTGCCGGGCTGAGTATTACAGAAAAGGAAGCTTTGACTGGGCAGAAAATGAAGAGATATAGACCAAGTCAGATACCAGCATGATTAAGGGTGGAGTCCCCAGGCAGCATTCTCTTCTCACAATGGTAGGGAAAGAGCCCAGGGAAGGAAGACCTTGATAAGGGAAGACAGTGGAGAACAAAACCCGTGTGCCGGTAAGTATAGTCATGCCACTAACACCTGCCTTCCGGGGTGGCTATTTTCTTCTGGATTCTATGTGCTTTATTAATAAAAGCAAATCTCTATTAAAATGTGTTGAGGAACTGGGTTTGGTTGTGCAGGTCTGTAATCGCAGCATTCTAGAAGGCTGGGGCAGTAGGATCAGATGTTCAAGCCCAGCTTGGACAACTTGTGACTTACTGAGACATTATCTCAAAACTTAAAACAATAATTAATAATAATGTAATAATAATAAGATAAAAAGAGATAGGGATGTACCTCAGTTCAACAGCCCTGTGTTCACATCCCCAGTACCCCCCCTCCAAATAAAAGATGCATGGAAGTTTTGCTCAGTGAGGCACTGTGCTAGACACCTGGCATGCATTTACACTGCTAGGTAAAGAAGCTCTGATAGCTGCAGGGGGTTTCTATACTCCTGTTCTACTTCTGAGTAGGCTTGGAATGTGACCAAACATTCTCCGAGCATGGCAGAATTTAGCTCCTCTCCACACTGGCCAGCTGTTCAATCCCAGACAAGGTTCTCCCCACTCCCAGAGCTCAGTGTTCTCATCTGTAAGATAAAACACAGGTGCATTAGAGCTGTCACAGGTATTTGGGAAGAACAAAGAGGGGATCACCTGTAGAGCACCTAGTACAGAGCTCGGCTGTTATCCGCACTTAGTTGTCACCCATTATCCTTCTTCCAAAGCCCCAGTTTGCTGCAGGTCTTCCTCCTGAGGTATATCAGAGACTGAGAGAAAAGCTGCATTTCATTTGTCTTCTCCTTTCTCCTCCTCCATCGTCTTCTTCTTCTTCTTCTTCTTCTTCTTCTTCTTCTTCTTCTTCTTCTTCTTCTTCTTCTTTTTTGTTTTGTTTTGTTTTGTTTTTGGTACTGGGGATCGAACTCACAACCTCACACCTGCCAGGCAGGCACTTACGCCACTGAGGTAAATCCCCAGCTTCATTTGTCTTCTGCCACCTGGCAAATTCATCTTT
>RJWM01012910.1:0-55024 GCA_004363535.1 Dasyprocta punctata | reverse complement strand
TGCCAAGGGCAATGTGATCTGAGTTACTTCAGAAAAATCCACATGAAATCTCAGAAGCAACTGGCATGCTGGAGAAGTGCTCTGTATTTAAACATTCAAGAACTCTGTCATGAACACAAAGACAATCACTTTCTATAACTTCATCTCCAAACAAGACCTGGAAGAGTTTCCAGAGTTAATGCTGGTTACACTAGCACACACGCACACACACACACACACACACCATGTGTGCACACAGACAGAGATGTAAGTGCAAGGCTTTGGGTCTTCTCAAGTGTGTGTCTATTATCCTATTATAGGGATGGAAACCAACTCTTGGAGTGTGGGAGGCCTGGATAGTAAAGCAAATACACCGTGCTGTCTCTCTTTAGCCTTTTCCTAATGTTTGTGTGGCTTCAATGAAACCACTGAAGCAAAATGCAAAAGGTGATTTGTGCAAAGTGAAATGTAAAAGTTTTGTGTCCCAGGAGAGCAAGAAAGAGACAGAATTGGGGCTGAGAGAAGCCAGGGCACTGGTGCAAACGAGAGCGTGGGGACGGAGCTCGCGGAAGCCACCCGCTGCCCAGCGCAGAACCCTGGAAGAAGCTCGTCAGCCCCCTGCAGAGCTGCCGCCGTGGAGTTTCGTGGAACTGCTGCATACAACTCAATTTAAGAAATATCGTGTGTGCTCAAGAGGTGGCACGGGTACTGGGAACTGATCCCGAAGAACACAGTGAGAAGCACAGGGAACCGCAGGAGACCTTGACCACGTTGTTCCAGCATGCTTGCCAGACTGGGCGAGAGCTGCAGGCCGGTCTTGCTCTGGATCTCCTGGGCTGCAGGACTTGAACTGAGAGGGGGCTGCCCCGCAGGCTGCCATCTCCGTGGACGCTCGGCCTTCTGCATTCTGAGCGCACCACGCCCCTTGGGTCCGAAGAACACGGTGCTGTGCAGGTGGGAAGCACAGGTGATGTCGCCCTTCTTCCCTAGCTCAGTATCAAACACATGAGTGTATCTGAGCACATGCACACAGGAACCCACACATGCACACACAAGCACGCTTGTGTATTTCTCCTTTCCTTCATAGCCCAACTTTTGCCAAACAGATGATCTCTTTTTTCTGAATACTGTGGCCATTTCTCTTTGAAAGTCCCACCTGCTGTCCTGTGACCAGTCACCTGCTGGGTGACAGAAGTGAGATTCACTTGTGCATTTTGGAGGCCGCCTCTGCCTCGTGGCTGTCACAGCATGGCTGCGTGCTGCCCGTCTTTGTGGACTCTGCTGTCCACTCCCCCCGGCTCTGCCTGCCATGCAGGGTCCTCCAAAGGCCACACCAACCTTCTGCTTTCTCCCTTCTAAACCCTGGGCACTGAGCTGGGGGAGCGATGTGCCAGTCACTCCAGAACCTCATCAGAGCCAAGAGTCACCCCAAGGTGTCCCCTCCTGTGCTGAGAGGTGGAGCACTGCTTGGTGGCACTGAGATGCTCCCTATGCCCACCCTGAGGTGCAGCATGGGCGGGGACACCTTGGTGCAGGCTCGACCTGATTAGCTTGTGTTGCCCTGTGTGATCCCTCCGGTGGATAAATCTGCGTGCCCAGCACAGGGCTGGTATTGCCCAGCTGCCAGGACGAGGATGCTGTTCGTCTCCTGAATTAAAGCTAGGACCTTTCTGCAGCAACTACCAAAACAGAACATGCAAGATTGACTGGGAAATTGTGACAACTTCATTCATTCTTGTCTCTTCCAGCAAGATAGCAATTAAAAGACAATCCTTAAAGAGTAGTTTTCAAGGAGTGTTCCTTAATTATGTTTCCGGGCTGTGGCAAGTTTAATTGCATGCTTTTCTCATTTCCGTGACCTTCAGCCAAGACTGGAGCCCAGGCTGCGAGGCACCCTCTGCTCTCTGTGATTTGTCTCCAGCATCTGCACCCAGAACCTTTCCAGGCAGATGGTGAACTGCTGACCTAAGGGCTGAGGATATTCCTCTGAAAAGCCACCAGAGAGAGGACAGAGTCTGAACCCAGGGCCCCCGCTTCCAAGAGCAGGCTAGCTATGTCTGCCGGACAGCACTGTGGAGAGTATACACGTGGTTGCAGTGTCCATGAGGAATATCCAAACGGGCCGCTCACTGGTCCTTCTTGTTCTCAAGCCTCAGTGGTAATCACACTCTGCCAATCTCCTGACAATTTGAGAGACTAGAAAAGAGGCAGACAGAGAAAGTTTAGGAGCAAAATGATGCCACTCTGCCCAAAGGAAAGCAGCGCCAGGCAGGGGCTCCCGCTGCGTGTTTTCACCTGTGAGACACGGACAGGCGCTAGTGACAAGGCTGGCTGGCTTGGGGACAAACTTCCTGTGCAGTCCAGAGACACCTGTACTGTTCACTTCAAGAATCACTGGTCTTCAAAATATCAAAATAAGAAAGCAATGGTTAATTTGAAAGTATAATATCTACATTTTCTTACACAGAAAACCAGAGGCTACTTACATGCAGAAGTTTATCTGTTTTGAACCACCGGGGAAAAGATTCCTGTGGGCATTGTGTGCATGTGTGTGTGCATGTGCGTGTGCACGCGTGTGTGCCCCCATGTGAGTGGCTGTGTATGCAAGGGTGTATTTATACCACCCTGAGGGGGAAAGGCTGTTGAGTGGAACATTCATTTCGTATCTAAGTGAAGGCAAATTAATCCTGACTCTGTTACTGTTCTTGGTGGAGATCAGTGAACCACAGGGTCATGGGATGGAGTAGGTGAGTGAGGGGTGCTGGGAGGGCCACCTGTTTGGAGTGTCACCTCACTCTCCATCATGGAAGTGTGAGTGGGCGTGTGCCGTGTCCTCTTCCTGGGATGAGTCTCTGGAGCAGCCTTCCATCACCATCAGCAGCACATGGGCTGTACTTTCCTGAGGAAGCTCAGGGAGCTCCTGGAAGCTACAGAAAAACCCACTCTTCAGATGCTCCTGGGGGCCTCTGGCTCCAGCCCCATGGTCCAACCCGAGCTCTGCAGGGCCCTTTCCTGAAACACACCTGACTTTCCTTGCAGCTGGGACCCAGGCCACTACTTTTTCACTCAGTGAGCTCTCTTGCTGAGTTAGTTGGAAGCATATGCCTTAAATCTTGGTATGGAATCTAAAGTAAAAGATACATGCACCACAAAGACAGCAAAAATTGTTTTATTTCACAATGATATATTTGTTGATAGAATGTTTATCTTGTGGCTACCCAGCATTTATTAAACTTCCTAAAGTAAAGAGAATAAGAAATTTATCTCCCACATGATTTACATTCTACAACATTATTGATTACCTGAACATGTACCATTTGTAGTACATAGTCAACTATAAAAATCTGGCTGTCATTTTTCTGCAGGGAATATGCAATTTTATGGAACACGTGTATTACAACATAAAATTTGACCAGTAAGTACTTGCATTTGGACCCTTTCAAGCATTGTACAAGCTAATATATGGCATATTAATTTAAAACCACTTTCTCATCGACACTTAGGGCCTAATTGTCAAACAGAGTGTGTACTAAATGAGTTACTGAAGTAGTATATATTGGTAGCCTTGTCATAAGCATTTCTCCTGTGATTTTTGCTGTCACAGATCCAAAATGCCTAATTGTTATAAAATGTCTTCCAAATTCTAAGTTAAAAGTACAACATGTTCTCAACTGTCAAGCTCTTTGGAAACTCAGTCTAGCAGTCGAGACAGCTGGACATCGCCGCAGAACTCAGCAGCTGGTCCCGCAGACATCACCAGGTCAAATCCCTGCTCCTGAGTCAGCTCATCCTTGTGGGCTTTGGAGAGCCACGCCATGGAACTGGCCCATGGTATTTTTTAATACTTAGCATCTATTGTGGAGAAAACCATCATTGGGAAAGCCTAACATGTTAATTCATTTGTAAACAGTTAACAACAAAATGCTCCCTGGGCCTCAGAGTGGCTCTCTGGGTGGGGCTGACATCTTTCAGTTACGGATGCCTTCCCCGGGAGCCCTCTGGGACTCAGGGTCTCCCCAAGTACCCATCCTCTGCATCCCCCAGTGCGAGTGGACACTAAGTGTGGACGAGCTGAGGGAACAGGCCTCTGGGCTCCGCCTTGTGTTTGATCTGCTTCATCCGTGCTTCCTTCTTTTATATCTATTTACTTGTAATGAAAAAATAAACCACAGTTTCATAACAAAATAATAAGACAATAAAAATAGTTAATACACTAGTAATTATGTACCATAATCTTTTTTTATTTGTCTAAGAGAAAAATGACACAGAAAAGAAAAACAAGACGCAAAAGAGAAAAGCAACAACAACAAATCCAATACAATATATTATAGGTTTACAAAACAAGATGATAGGAATTTGACCATGACTATAATATTGCATATCATTACCTTCAAAAAGGCTGTTTAGATTAACACATAAAGACATGTAAAATTGATCTAATCAAATGAGTACGAACTGTTCTTTTCCAATAACTAATACATTTAGTAGTATAGTCATTTTAGCTATCTTCTGTATACATATATACAAATTTATGTCTTTTTCCTTTTCCCTTCCTTCTTTCCTCCCTTCCTCATCCCAATTACTTTTCCTCTTTGAGCAGTTTCTTACCCTTACACAGTATTTATTGTAGATTTTGGATTGTATATACTTTTTCAGTTTCTTATACTACAGAGACAATATGGTATTTACACAGGTAAGTTTGATTTATTTCACTTATGAGTATGGTCTCAACTTGTGTCCTGTTACTTATAAAAGTCTCGATGCAATCTTTCTTGATAGTTGAGTAGCATTCCATTGTATAAAAATATCATATCTTTTTTATCCATTCCTTGATCAGTGGGCACTTGGGTTGTTTCCAAGATTTGGCTATTACAAATTGGGTTGCTATAAACGTGGGTGCACATATATCACTATGATATGATGTTTTCAATTCTTCTGGGAAACTGTTCAGTAGCAGGATAGCTGGGTCAAATGGAATCTCTAATCCCAGGTTCTTGAGGAATCTCCACACTGATTTCCACAGTGGTTGCACCAGCCTACACTCCCACCAACAGTGGAGAAGACGTCCTTTTTCCCCACAACCCCTCTAGTATTTGTTATTGGTTGATTTCTTGATCTTGGCCCTGCTTCCTGGGGTGAAATGGAATCTCAGCGTTGTTTTAATTTGCATTTCCCGAATGACCATTGATGTTGAGCATTTTTTCATGTATTTATTTGTCATTTGTATTTCTCCAGCTAAGAAGTGTGTATTCATCTCAGATGCCCATTTTTGGAATAGGTCCTTGAATTTTAGGGACCTGATTTTTAAAAATTCCTTATATGTTTTAGATAGAAATCCTTTCCGTGAAGGACAGTTGGCTGAGTATTTTCCCAATTCGTGGGTTTTCTTTTCACTTTGTTGGAGATTTCCTTTGACATGCAAAAGCATTTTAATAAGATGCAATCCCAGTTGTTGATTCTGGGAAATATTTCCCGTGCAGTTTGAATTTTGCTCATGAACTCTCTGCCCATTCCTATGTCGTCAAGATTTTTACCTACTTTGTCTTCCAGCAGATTTAGTGTCTCTGTTTTAATACTCAGAGCTTTGATCCATTTTGACTTTAGTTTAGTACATGTTGATAAACATGGATCTAATTTTACTTTATGGCATATGGAAAACCAGTTTTTCCAGCACCACTTATTAAAGAGGCTATCTTTCTTCCAGTGTACATGTTTGGTCCCTTTGTCAAAGATGAAGTGGCTGAGTGTGTTTGTAGTTGTGGCTGTATCTTCTAATCTATTCCATTGATCTTCAGGTCTGTTTTTATTCCAGTACCATGCTGATTTTATCACAGTAGCTTTGTAAAATAATTTGAAGTCGGAGATTGTGATGCCTCCTGCCTTACCTTTGTTGCCCAGAATTGCCCTTGCTATTCTAGGTCACTTCTGGTTCCAAATGAATTTTAGGGATGATTTGTCTAGCTCTGTGAGGCATGCAACTGGTATTTTGATTGGGATTGCATTGTATCTGTGTAACAATTTTGGGAGAATGGCCATTTTCACAATGTTTGTTCTTCCTATCCGTGAACAGGGAATATCTTTCCATTTTCTGAAATCCTCTTTGATTTCCTTTTTCAGAGTAAGGTAATTTTCACTGTATAGATCTTTTACTTCCTTTCTTAGATTGATTCCTAAGTATTTCATTTTTTTGGATGCTAAAGTGAAGGTTGTGGTTTCCCTTATTTCTCTCTCAGTGAGTTTGTTGTTTGTGCATAAGAATGCTATTGATTTTTGAGTGTTGACCTTGTGTTCAGCAACACAACTGAATTTGGTTATTACATCTCAAAGTCTTTCAATGGATTTTGGTGGTCTTCTATGTAGAGTATCATATCATCTGCAAATAATGATAATTTTACTTCTTCCTTTCCTATCATTCCTTTTATTTCTCTCTCTTGTCTAATTGCTCTGGCTAATGTTTCCAGAACTATATTGAATAGGAGTGGTGATAATGGACATCCTTGTCTTGTTCCTGATTTTAGGTTGCAAGTTTTCAGTTTTTGTCCATTTAGTAAGATACTGGCTGTTGGTTTATGATATATGGCTTTTATCAGGTGGAGATAGAGACCATCTGTTCTGATTTTCTGTAGGGTTTTTATCATGAATGAGTGTTGGATTTTTCAAAAGCTTTTTCTGCATGTATTAAGATGATCATGTGATTTTTGTCTTTGGCTCTGTTGATATGGTGTATTACATTTATTGATTTGTGTATATTGAACCATCCCTGCATTCCTGGGATGAATCCCACTTGATCATGGTGTATAATTTTCCTGATAAGTTGTCGTACTCTATTTGGCAGTATTTTATTGAGGATTTTTGCACCTATGTTCATTAGGGAGATTGGCCTGTCATTTTCTTTTTTGGTTGGGTCTTTCTCTGGTTTTGGTATGAAAGTAATACTTGCTTCCAGGAATGAGTTAAGGAGACTTGCTTCCTTTTCAATTTCCTTGAAGAGTTTGAGGAGTGTTGGCATTAAGTCTTCCCTAAATTTCTTATAGAATTCAGCAGTGAATCCATCAGGACCTGGGCTTAATGCATTGGTAAGGTTCCAGTTACATTTTCAATTTCATTAACTGAAATTGGGTTATTCAGCAGTTTTACATCTTCTGGATTCAGCTTCGGTAATTCATATGTTTCTAGGAATCTGTCCATTTCTTCTGTGTTATCGAATCTATGTGAGTAAAGTTTTTCAAAACAGGTATTGATGATCTTCTGCATTTCTACAGGGTCTGTAGTGATTTCACAATTTCATTTCTTATTGCATGGATTTGAGCTTTTTCTTTCCTCTTTTTGATAAGGTTGGCTAGGGGCTTAGCAGTTCTATTTATTCTTTCAAAAAACCAACTCTTCAATTCATTAATTCTTTGTATTGTTTTCTTAGTTTCAATTGCATCAATTGCTGCTCTGATCTTTATAATTTCCTCTCTACTTTGGGCTTTGGACTTGACTTGTTCTTTTTCTAGAAGTCTGAGGTGCAGCATTAGGTTATTTATGTGTGTTCTTTCCATTTTTCTGATGTTGGAGTTTAGTGTTATATATTTCCCTCTAAGGACTGCTTTCATTGTATCCTACATGTTCTGGTAATTTGTATTTGCATTTTCGTTTGATTATAGATATTGTTTAATTTATTCTGTGGCCCATTGATTGTTTAGGAGAGTGCTATTCAATTACCAAGTGTTTATGGGTTCTTGTGAGGTTTTTTTTTGTCATTAATTTCCAATTTTATTGCACTATGGTCAGATATTATGCATGGAATTATTTCAGTTTCTTTGCAATAACTTAAGCATGTTCTGTGGACTAGTATATGATCTATTTTAGAGAATGACCCATGTGCAGCTGAGAAGAATGTGTATTCTGATGTTGTTGGGTGGAACACTCAGTACACATCTACTAGGTCTATTTGTTCACAAGTTTGATTCAGTTCTGTTATTTCTTTGCTGATTTTTTGTTTGGTTAAACTGTCCCTTAGTGACAATGGGGTATTAAGGTCCCCTGTTATAACTGTATTATCGTTTATTTAGTTTTTCATGTCTATTAAGATTTGTCTTACATAGATAGGTGCTCCCGTATTTGGTGTGTATATATTTATGATCATAATCTCTTCCTTTTCACGCTTTCCCCAACAAGTATGTAGTGACCTTCTTTATCTCTTTTGATCATTCTTTTTTTTAATTTAAGAGAAAGAAAAAAGACACATAAGAAAGACAAAAAGCAAAAGAGATAAACAAACGACTAGAGTAAATGCTCAACAGTAACATTACGACAATGGTTGCAATATTGCATATCATTATCTTCAAAATGGTTGTTTACAGTAACAGATATAGACGTGTAAAATTGATCTAACCATATGAGTATCAATTGTTCTTTCTAGATAACTAATACATTCAGCAGTATGTTCACTTTAGTTATCTTACATATACATATAAACAGATTTATATCTTTTCTTTTTCCCTGCCCTCTTTCCCCCTTTTCCCTTCCCAATTAATTTTGCTCTTTGAGCTGTTTGTTACCCTTACATAGTATTTTTTATAGATTTTGGATCATATATACATTTTCAGTTTTGTACACTAAGGAGACAATACAGTATTTACACATGTGGGTTTGATTTATCTCACTTATGAGTATGGTCTCAAGTCGTGACCATTTACTTATAAAAGTCTCAATGCAATCTTTCTTAATAGCTGAGTAGTACACCATTGTAAAAAAAATCACATCTTTTTTATCCAGTCTTTAATTGATGGGCACTTGGGGTGTTTCTAAGATCTGGCTATTACAAATTGGGTTGCTATAAACATGGGTGAACAGATATCACTGTGGTATGATGTTTTCAATTCTTCTGGGAAAATGCCCAGAAGTGGGATAGCTGGGTTGAATGGGATCTCTAATCTTTTGATCATTCTTGGTTTGAAGTTCACATTGTCTACAAACAAAATAGCTACCCCTATTTTTTCCTGGGTTACTGTTTCATGAAGTGTTGTTTTTTATCCTTTGATTTTTAGTCTGTGAATTTCCTTTTGAGTTAAATGTGTTTCTTGTACACAACATATTGTTGGATTTTGTTTCTTAACCCACTCTGCCAGTCTGTTTCTTTTTATTGGTGAGTTGAGATCATTTACATTGATTGATATAACTAATATGTACTGACTTATCACTGTCATGCTATCTTTCTGTTGTTGGTTTTCTACTTTTTCAGTTCAATTGTTTGCCCTGCTTCTTGGTTTCCTTTTGCTGTTGTTCTTAGGATTGTAGTTATCTTTGTCTCTTCCTAGAGTGTCTTCCAGTACTCTTTGTGGTGTTGGTTCGGTGGTCATGAATTTCTTCAGTTGTTCTTTGTCATGGAAGTATTTTATTTCTCCATCAATTTTTAAAGATAGTTTTGCAGGATACATCAATCTGGGTTGAAAGTTGTTTTCTTTGAGGATTTGAAATACTTCACTCCAAGCTCTTCTTGACTTGAAGGTTTGTGTTGAGAAGTCTGCCTTGATTCTGATAGGCTTTCCTTGGTAGGTGATCTGTTTCTTTTCTCTGACAGCTTTTAGTATTATGTTCTTGTGCTGAATTTCTGATATCCTAATTATTATATGTCTGGGTGAAGATTTATTTTGGTTATGGTTATTTGGTGTTCTTTATACCTTACTTATCTGCATGTCAGCTTCTCTTCCCATGTTTGGAAAATTTTCTGTTATTGTTTCTGCAAAAGGTCTTCGAGGGCAATTGTATTGTTCTTTACCTTTTTGTTAACACCTGTCGATCTTATATTGTTTCTCCTTGTGTCATCTTGCAGCTGTTGAATTGTTTCCTGGTTCCTTGTTATTTTTAAGAGATCTTTTCTTTCATTATTGTAAGCTTCCATGCTTTCAGTGGAATTTTTAATTTCTTGAATATCTCTTTGAATCTATTTCATGCATTCTAATTCTTATATTGTTCATTCAACGTTTCCATCCTTTTTTACATTCTTTTTTATCTTGATCTTACTTAGATACATAAAGCATTTCTTTCATAATGCTTGTCATTTCATTTTTTACCTGAGAGATTATTTCTGATCTGATTTCCTCTATAGCTTCATGGAGTTGTCTCTTTACTTCAGCTGCTATCATTTCAGAAAGTTCAGTTGTGCGATTTCCAGTGTCTTCCATTTCATTGTCTCTTGGGTTTGTTCTCAGTGAGCTGGAGGACTGAGATTGCATCTTGCTTTTTTGTTTTGTCATTTTCCTCTGGGACTTGTGTGGCTGACCAGGCAGCCTCTATATGGATTGCACTGGAATGCTGCACTGGGTAGAGCTTCAATCCTCCAATTTCCCCGTGGCTAGCCAGGGTATACCCCAAACTGTGGTGCCAGAGCCTTCTGCTCTGTGGCCTGTGAGGCTGGCCGTGTGTTCCTCTGATATACTTTGTTGGGTTGCTCTGGGATGTTGGGCTGGGCAGACTTTGTATCATTTTTGCAACTAGCAGGGCCACACCCCCGGAGTGGCTCAGTGGGGCCTAGAACCTGGCTGGGTGGAGTTCTGAACCTCGATGATGGAAGTGGCTAGCAGGCACACACCCCTGGGGTGTGGCTTTGGGTACTTGTGCCTGGCTGGGTGGAGTTCAGAACCTCCAGGACCTACTGTGTGGCCTTGCCCCTGAACTATGAGGCTGAGGCCTTGTGCTCTGATGGGTGGAGCTCAAATTCTCCAAAACCCTTCAGCTATTCTGGCTGTTTGCTGATGAGCAGCTCTGAAGCTCTGGGCTGGGCTGGGCTCTGTACCTCTGTGTCCTGTGAGGTTGGCTGGGTTTTCCGCTGATGGATTGCACTGGGACACTGGGTTAGGCAGGGCTCGGATCCTCTGTGCGGCTAGTGAGGATTCACTCCTGGAGTGTGGCACCAGGGCCTTACTCCTGGCTGGGTAGTTTTAAAACCTGCTGGACCTAGGCAACTAGGTGATGCGCACCCCGGAGTGTGGCACCCCCAGGACCTTGCATCAGGCTGTGAGTTCAGAGCCTCTGGAGTGTGGGGCTAGCCAGAGCGTGCCCCTGGTGGCATATGGTGCTGGGCCTTCCTCCTGGTTGGGTTGAGTTCAGAATCTCCAGGACCTGCTGCATGGCTGCATCCCTGAATTTTGGAGCTGGGGTCTTGTGCCTGTGCACCATAATTTTAAAAGAAGTTACTCAGAGTACAAGAAACTGTCTCATACAAAGAAGAAATAGATAATAGCACAAAACTTTCTTTTCAATGAGCTAAGAGAATCTATCAGTATAAATGAAACAAATTAGCATATATATTAAAATATTTTTGAAACAATGGAGTTGGTAATTTGAGGAATTATCTAAATTTTTTCCTACTTCCTATTTATCTATCTTCCATTTTCCTCTTTATTTTGTATATACAGAGTCTGCCAAAAAAATGTACACATCAGGAAAAGAAAAACTTGTGAAAATATTTTAATACTAAATTTATTAAGATGTCATGAGATTAATACAAGTGAGCTTTGCCCCTTCAGTTACAAGAGGTGCTCAAAGTGGTGACCATCAGCTTCTAGACCTTGCTTAGTGAGGCACACTGCTCAAGCGTGTGTGCATTTTTTAACAGACTCTGCACGTGTCCTTTTGGACACTGAGGAACTCAGTTACTAACAACTAATTCTTGTCAATGGCACAAGAATTAGTATTTATCTGGCATTGACAATATAATGGTAAATGTTACCATACATTCAAGTTCATTTACATGATCATCAAAACACTATATATAATAAATATTACTATTCCATTTTGAGGATAAAGCAACCAAGGAGCAGACAGATGAAGTAGCTTGCTCCCATGTAAGATTTATGTCACTGGCATCAGAACCTCCATGCTGCAGATGACAAAATCAAACTCACCAAGGGAAGTGCCTGGGGGAAAGTCTCGTGCCAGCCAACTGGTCTACCAGATTAGGGCACTGTGTGTTCCTTTGCACATGACGTTGGGTATTCCTGACAAGAAAAGCTCTTCTTGTCAGTGTACATTGCAGTCTCCATCCTGGGAAGAGTCAGTAAAATTGCACCAAACACCACAGATGTGAGGAGATAACTCGTGACATAATGCAGAATATCTCGATACTGCTAAAATATTCCATTTTAACATTTGCATGCGATGACTATATGTCTGCATACGGCATGTGCATCTGGCACATTCATGTTGTAAATAAGAAAACACACCACAACAGTAAGTATGACTGGTGGTGCACTGGCTCAGTTAGGTGTGGGCACACACACAGGCCAAGCCCCAGCCACTGCGGTCCTGTACTGGGAAACAGCGCAATAACTTTTGCATGGCAGGGGCTAATATCTGGGTCTCACAGGGCACAGCTGATAGTTTAGAGAGAAGAGAGCCTTGTGTTGGGCTGTGGAATTTAAAGTACATGACGCCACACATGGTTCCAGTCTGAGGCCAGCAAACCCACATTCATCCCCCTCTGCATTATAGTTATGGCAAGGAGCTTGTGATGCTTCCTGCTGTACCTTGACGAGTAGACAGAATGGCTGGTTGGCTCTGGTGAATGCTCAGTGCACCATTGCCAAGTGCAGATCATAGCGGGGTAGCACACGGAATGTGGGTGGTCACCGAGTGGAGCCAAGGAGGAAGCCAGTGGGGTTCCTGGATGTTGACACAGAGCCGTGGCCCCAGCTCAGAAGGCAGAGCGGCAGCACAGTGGTGGGCACAGGCTCGAGAGCAGCATGGCTGGGGCGGCGTCAGCAGAGGATGGAGAGTGGGCAGCAGTGCTTCGTGAGTGACCAGCGAGGAGCTGGGCTGGGAGAAGGAGCAAGGAGGCGGGCAGGAGGAAGGGAGCAGGAGATGGCAGCCGGGCATGGCTAGAGTCACTAGTCAGGCCCCTTCTCCCCGTCACCATTTCACATCCAAGCAACTGCAGAAGGCAAGGTTCCTTTTGTTTTGGAGACAAGATGTACGAGGAAGGTCAAAGGCAAGAGGACACAGGCAACCGCCATCCTGCCAGGCTCCCGAGGACCTGTGTCTCCCTCCCTCCCCAGGACGCCTTCTCTCAGAGCCAGAGGTACCTGCCGAGCACGTAGTTGAAGCTCTGGTGTCATTAATGTGCCAGAATCAGTCATGAAGTAAACCAGCTATGATCAGCTAAATCTGTGGAAACTCGGGGCTCCTTGGAACACCTGTGCATGCTAAGACACGCAAGGTCACGCACCCCTCCAGGTGCACACTGGCCCCTCCCTGCGTGTACCCAGGCACCTCCTTGCATGATAATGGGCCTCCTCTGCATGAGTGTGGGACTGGGTTTGATGAATTGCCAAATTGAATATTTTACTTGAACAGAAAAGGTGTTTGTCACTTTTTCTGTAAACAGTGCATGAAAATCTTTCATAAATGATGCATAGCACTTCCATGAATTGGGTCCTCATGCACCCAGAGCTCTTGTAACTGTATCTCAAATCTGAAAAGCAATTATGGGAGTGCGTCCTGCCCCAGCAAAATGTCTCCTCCTGCCATTTGACCACCACACAGCTAAGTGCAAATATTTGAAGCTGGAATTAGGGCGCGCTGCCATGCATATGGAAATGAATATCCCAGAGGCTCTCTCCAGATTTGTAGACTGCAGGTGGAGACACTAACTGGCGCAGAAGTACATGTGAATATGTTCATGTATGTGTGTATGTGTGCATACATGTTTGCTTGTGTAAGTGTGCACATGTTTGCATGTGCATGTACACACATGTGTGCATGTGTACTATGTGTGTATTTACACATCCATAAACGTGTGTGAGTACATGTGTGTGTGAATGTGTGCAACCCATGAGTGTGTATGCACATGTCCATATGCACATGTGCACGCGTGCTTGTGTGTGTTCGCATGTGTGTGCACATATGCACACACATGTACTTGGCCTGTGGGTGGTGAGCAGGGGAACGTCCCTGTCATCAGCAGTGACTTGAGCCGACGTACACACTCGTCGTCTGGAACACTGTGTGAGAGCAGGAAAGACCCTAATCAGAAGCCTGAGCAGTTACATGTTAAGCAGTTCAGACTCTCCTCCAAACACACCGCCAGTGAAGGAACAAGGAGATTGCGTTTCTGAAGTAGAATTAAATAGCTTAAAGCAGTTTAAAAAAAAAAAAGCAGACGACGATGAAGAAGAAGGCCGCGAACCGCAGCCTCGCAGGGATTACTCCGAGGAGTTTATTTACTGTGTCTTCCCATAAAGGATCTATGGAAATCAGAGCGCGGCAGACACCACCGATGGCCTGTTTTGAAATTCAGAAACGGCTGGGGGAGAGGAAACTATATTGTCCTTCCCGGCAGAGGAAGCCTCCCTCCTGCTCACCATGACTGTCATAGTAATCTGATATGACAAATTCTCAGACACTGGATTAGCAGCCGGTGGAGAAAGACTAAGCGGTTAATATTTGTTGATGTTGCTTTTATCTAGCAGGTTTGTGTCCCTGGGCTGTGGTTACCTTGGCAATGCGGATATAACCATTTTCTGAAGCTGTTAAAAATGCCAAGGAGCTTCTCTCTTCAAAATTCCAGGGCCTGCGGGCTGCTTGTCATTTTGTATGCTGTCAAAATCCTTGATGTTTCTCGACTCTTGATGTCAGGCTATGAAAAATGCTTAGCTCAATTTAAGCCTCTCGCAAAAAAGGGCTAACAACTGTAATTAAATCATTAAATTCTTGTCTACGCTTCACAGAGCATAGAGAAAATTAACTTCCCACCAACCTCATTTTCTACTTGAACATGAAATAATGATTTTTTGCTCATATAATTACAAAGCTAACATCTGATAGAGTCAGCATCCAGGGGGGATTATCGCATGCATGAGTATTAGACCTCATTACCAGCTTGACTGCAAAATTATTACATCTTGTAATTGGATGGTGAGATTTATATACAGATTGGCCCGGTTTCTGTAAGATTGTAATTACAAGCTTCATTGGTTTGCTACTTATCGGAACTTCACAGAGAAAACAACTGGTAAAATGAAATGAGCATTTCATTAACCTATCGCCTTATCATGGGGAAACCTGTGTAACAGCCGTGTATGCATTAACATAAATAGGATCATTCATTTCTATGCCAGATAGGCCGGCTCTGCGTGCCCGCGTGTACGCGTGTGGAGGGGAGGGTGCCGAGCATCCATCCTTGTTCAGTTTATTTAACCTTCAAAATCCAAGCTGATGGAAAAAATAATAAAGTAGTTATCTACTTTACAAGGCTGAACACACTATATCTATTACTTAGAGGCTAACTGGCTGTGAAGGTGCTGCTTCATGCCGGCGACCACGAGGACTCTTCGGGAGCAGAGAGGTGGCCGCTTTGATGTTCCTTTCAGTGTTAACAAAATCTCTGGCCTTGTTCCCCGCTCAGCTACAACGGCGGCTGGAGATTGGTTGCCCGCATAAATAACCTCCTCACCCGGTGACACGCGAGATCGATCCGGGGTCTTGATTTGACGGGCGCACACACAAAGAGAAGGAGAGAGGGGAGAGGAGAGGCCGAGGGAGAAGGGAGACGGGAGACAGGGGGAGAGGGAGAAAATAAAATTGTTCAATTACACAGCAAACGCTATTTTTCTTTCTTTAACAAGAGATTTCATGGTGTGGTCGATGTTCGGCAGGTCCAGCTGAGTGCCGCTAATGTCAGCATTACCCTCCTCCAATCGGCGGCCCGGTTGTAATGGAGTTGTTATTGAACCTCATTGTTTGGATTAGGGTTTTCAGCTGGGATCAATGCTGTTTTAACATGAGACTGATAAAAGCCGTGATGGAAATCTGGAGCCCCGAACCTCTCTGAACAGACACCTGGCATTAGGGTGGCCCGGTGCTCGGCCCTAGGTTTGCCTCCGGTTGGTGTTTAGCCAAGGCTGGGACGGGAGGCACCGAGCTCCCAGCCCGAGCTAAGGGCCGCTGAGCAGTTGGCGAGCCCGTGACCTGGGGCTGCCTGCCGGCCGCGCTCTGCTCACACCTCAGGGTCCCCTCCGCTTCCGAGGGACTGCGGTTCGCATGCATGGATAACAGGGTCAAGGCCGCTCTGTGGATAGCGGGTGGCTTGTGCTGTTCAGTGCTTTCATTTCTAAAACACAGCACAAGGAACTTGATTTTAAAGACAAACACGTTCAGTGTAACACACGGAGCCATGTTCCTGTTCAGCATGAAAATCAGGACAGATAACACCACTGAGGCACAGGACAGAGACGGACTTGGAAGCAGAGCAGGACAGGCGGTGACCTGAACTGCTGGGGATGGCACAGAGGATGAGCGTGCGGCCGGGTATTCCTCCTCCATGCTGGCGTTTTGTATTTCTCATTGATTTTTGCAAAAACTTCTGGCACTCTCACCAGGACTTGTGCGAGGGGCGCGGAGCGCGCTGCGGCCCTGTGTCTCCAGTCCAGGCTGTGCTGCAGTAACTCAGTAAGCAAGCCAGTCTTTCACGTCAGTAAGGCACAAACTGCAATGTTTATTTGCATAGTGAATAGAAAGATGGGGCCACAGCCACCAGGAAAAGACATGACAAACCTAGAAAAAGGCCCGGGAGTCCAAGGAGATGGAGATGCCAAAATCAGGACAAGTCAGGTACTCCGGGAGGCTGAGGCAGGACGATCGCCAAGTTCTACCCATCTTGGGCAACTTGGTGAGACCCTGCCCCAACACAGAAAGCTTAAAAAGGGCTGGGGATGTAGCTCAGTGGAAAGGCCCTCCCGGCTCGGTACCCGGAGTCCCCACCCCGGGCTCTGCGCAGCAGCGCTGCCTTCAAAGGCCGGCGCCAGGAGGGGCATGGCGGGCAGGTGAGGCCGGGCGGGGCGTGGAGAGGGTCGTGGCGGGGCAGGGTGTTGGGGGGGGATGCGGGGGGGGCCAGGCGGGGCGGGGCGAGTGAGGCCGGGCAGCTGTGAAGGCTGGGGTTTGAAATTCCCGGGCCTACCTGGCTTGCTTCCTGTGGCACCCCCCGTCTCCTGCCCCTGCTCTTAGTTTCTGCCATAGAAAAGAATAATAAGAAAAAAAATTTCAGGGTACACTATGGTGGGAGGTGGGTACAGATACGCATCCTTCTCCCCCTCTTCTGAAATGCATCTTTCCACCACCATGGAGTTCACAGAGAGGAAGGAAAACTTGCACAGTAACACAGGAAGCAATTGAAAAACCAAAAGCAATATTACGAATTTGTCTCTCCACTCCCAGTATTGATAGGTGGAATACAAATAAAACAGGAAAGCCCATTAGAATAATTTACCACTCACCGTGAGTTACAAATGACTGGAGCCACTAGTCATATGTTTCTATGATAAACTTAAAATCGAGTCCTGTACTTCACGGCCTCGGGGCGACACAGGCGCTGCTACCTCCCTGCGCTGGGTCTGGATTCCGGCCGGGCGTCACCCCCGTGTCACATCCGGAGCTGGACAGAAGAGCAGCTCAGCGCCACCGCCCAGCCTCGCAGCAGCACACGGCCGGGGAAGCTACAGAAAGGCGGGGGGATCAGGCCGTGTTTCCCCCCGACCCAAATTAGTCTCACAGCCAGAGAGGCACCAGGGGCTGACAAGGGCCCAACCTCCAGCTCTAACAGAGAGGAGCTCCTCTGGGGCTGAGGGGAATGCGAAGCGCCCGCATCTCCCGCTCCCTGGGGAGCCTCACGCACCCCGAACACCACCTCTGACACCCGGCTGAGTGGCGGGACCAGGGGGCGGTCACCAACAGGGAGCCTTTGCCCACAGCCTCTGGGGACAGCGGCAGCCTGGGCTGTCATTTTCGGAAAAGTGTTGTCCTTGCCCAGAATCCACAGTTCCCAGGCTGCCACGCTCTTCCTGGGGAGACCTGGGGGCACCCCCGCCCCCGCCGAGAGATGGGCACCATGGGGCAGGGACACAGGTGACCCATCCTGAGATCTGGTCCCCATAACAAGACAGCAGCGAGGCCTCCCAGATGTCACTGTGCCGCAGAAGCTGGGCCGTGGCGGGGCCTGCAAGGACGCGGCTGCAGGACACCTGAATGGCCCCTGCCGGAGACCTCTGCCCGGCAGCCTGAGCGCCCTTCCCACAGGCCAGCCCCGATCCGGATTCCCCCACCGCGGGAGACGTCTGCAGGTGTATTCACCTTGCACGAATAAAGTGAGGGACCCTCCAGCCACGGGCTGGGCTTCCGAGTCGTGAGCGTTCTCCCGGAAAACTCAAGCCCCTTCGTCCCCCCAAGTGCCCTCACCACATGGGGCAATGTGTCCCCCCAGAGCTCACGGCGTGCCCCATCCCGGTGACCCCCTGGGATCTGCACTGGGGCCGCAACTGGAGACCCACATTCAGCCCTCCTGGTGCTGCTCGACGTGGCCTGGGGTGACCGGGGACAGGCAGAGCCGTGGGGGTGCAGGTTAGCTGCGCTCCTGGATGGGTTTCCAAGGGCAGCCATACCGTGGCTTGTGCACGCGCCAGGGATAGTTACACACAAAAGGCTTACTGAGTGTAAGTTCGTCATGAAAAACACACGCATGTGGAAAGGAAACCTCAGTAACCACGAGGCCTCGTCTAAGTTCCAGCACCCAGGCTTGGGGACAGGAGCAGCCAGGGTCCCACTAGGGCTTCTGTCCCAGGTTAGGCTGCCTGGCCTTTGATTGGCATCCGGGAATGATGTGGAGCCGCTGACCAGACTGCGTCATGTGCATGTGTACACACACACACTCATGCGCACACGCGCACACACGCATGCGCACGCACACACAGGAGGGGCTACCTGCTGCTCCCCAGCCCCCTTCTGGTAGGTCCTACGGAGACCAGGACGAAAACGAGGGGCTCACAAAGTGGATGGCAGGATCGGGGCACGGTTTTGCTTCTCTGTAAGGTGAGGATTCCAGTGAGCTGGCTCCATCACCCCAGCTCTGTGTGGGTGGCTTGGAGGGGCTGGCTGTCCCCCCACGCATGCTCACAGCTGACTCAGGAAACAGGGCTCTCAGAGAATGCGCCGATGGTGAAGGACCCCCTCATCCCATGACTATTCCGAATGTTGGCGGCGCTCGCTGAGCTGGGTGGCGATGTGCTGGCTCCCAGGCAGACACGCGGGGAGGGCGTGAGTTCCCCTGGCTGCTTGGCTGCAGCCCCCAACGCTCCAAGGAGTGGTGCTAACGTCAGCACCCGGGACGCTGGCCTACCTGGGTCAGGCGTGGGTGATCGCACCCCAGGGGGCAGCTGTGGGTGACAGCACAGCAGAGGGTCCACGTCCAGGAGAGGGCGGGCTCAGTGCAGACCTGACATCCGCCCCAACACGAGAGCCGAGGCCACACATGCACGCAGCAAAGCCAAAGCAGGGAAGGGCAAGGGACTCTTGACCCAAAGCTACAGCCTCGCGTTCTGCGGTGCCTGGTCCTGGGGATCTGACACCGCAGAGTGACGCTGACTGGGGTAGTGGGGTACCCTGGGCTCGGGTTTGCTAAGAGAGTGGGTCCCATGGGTTCCCGCCACACTCACCAAAGCTCACACAGGAAGTAACTTGATTCTGGCGCTCATTTTACAAAGTGTGCTAAAGCATCACGGTTGCTACGGTTTATACACTGTGTCAACTTGAGAAGTCTAGCAGCTTAATTAAGTAACTCAGCAGCTCTACATCCTGGGGTGTAGAGCATAGATACCTGGTGATTGTTACAATTTGAGAAGGTCAGAAGTTTAACTGAGAGAGCCAGCAGGGAGCCAGGGGTCTTACTTTGTAAACATCATCCTGTGCAAAGGAAGGCAAGGATGTTTGTGGATGCTACACCCACCCTGGCAGGGGGGTGGCCTGTGTACTATATAAAGGAGGAGAAGAAGCTTGCTCTGGCCCGCTTCTTTTACTCTGGCTGATTTTGCTCTGGCTGCTGCCTTGAAGTGTTGTCCATGCCACCCTGCCTTGGAGCCAGCTGATTGTGGACTGAAACCTCCAAAAACTGTAAGCTAAATAAAACTTTCCTTCCCTAATTTGGGGTGTCAGGTGTTTTGTCTCAGCAACGAGTAAAGAGTAACCAAGACAACTGTCTTAGTGACTTCTCCCTGCTGAGACGAAACACCCAGTACCTGCGCATTAAAGGAGGAGAGGTTTATTTCGGCTCACGGTGTGTAGAGGTTCGGTCCATAGTTCACTGTCTCTAAGACATGGCAGAGGAGAACAGCGCAAGGCACAGAGGCAGGACACAGAAACAGACGAATGGACCGATTCGCTCATTAGCACAGCGCCCCCATGGTTCAGTTGTCTCCCAGAAGCCCCACCTATGAGCAGAGGAGCCTTGGGTGCGACATCTGGATATAAACCATAACAGTCACATTGCATATTAAACACATAGAACTTTTATTTGCCCATTATACCTGATAAATTTAGAAGAAAAATGGTGGGGGGAATCTGGAAAGGAGCCCAGTGGCCAGGTGCTCAGCAGCGGAACAGGAACGTGACGACTGTCGTCACACGCTGCGGGAGCAATTGGTCCACTAAGGCGAGCAGGACAGATGCAGGGGAGCTGGCGGCTGAAGGGACCGAGCAGATACGCAGGGCAAGCCCGGGAGGACCAGGCGGAAGGCCGAGCAGAGCCGCACGTGGACGGGAGGGCCCCGCCCCCTTGCACACACACACTAGCTTCCCGCCCGGGTCATCCTCAGCTGTCTTTGCCTCCTCCACCAGGAATAAAATCCAGCGGTTTTCAAGGCCCACAAATAGGTGCCTGAAAATCCTGCCCCAGACACCGAATTGACTGCTGGGGAGGGATCCACGTGAGCAGACAGTACAGCTCCGACGCCATCTCAGAGGTGGAGACTGGAAGTCATCTGCCAGGCCCGCCTGTGGGGAAGCGGCAGCCGTGGAGCAGAGGTGTCTTGGGTGCATGAGACCCCCAGGACCTGAGCCCTTCCCGGTGCCATCGGGCCCTGGACTGTGTGCTTCTGCCCTGCCTGACCATGAAGGAGTCCAGAGGAGGGTGAGGGCCTGCCAGCCCCCCTGGAGCTGGAGGTGCTGCGGCCAGAGACAGTGGTGCTTCTCGGCTGAGAGGTGGACTTTCAAGATGGTGCCTCCTGGTAGCAAGTACAGAACTCAGCGCTGGACTCCAGCCCAGGTCTGCACAGGGTGTCCGTGTCTGGTGAGTGTGCAAGAGGCCACCAGGAGCCTGCGAAGGAGGAAAAGAAGGCTGGCCTGAGCTGTGTCCCCCAAATGACAAGTCAGTGTCCTCTGTATCGGGAAATGGGGTCTCTGCAGATACACTTGAGATGTAAGCCAAGCTGAAGTCCTACTGCAGGGCATGGGCCCTAACCCAACACAACAGAAATCCTAAAGAAGAGGAGAGGGGACCGGGAGAGGGATTTGTGCAGAGAAGCAAAGCTCACATCACAAGGAAGTAGAGACTGCAGTGGTGGGGCCACAAGCCATGGAGCACCAGGCGTGCTGGCCACCACCTGGAGCTGGGGAGAAGCACAACAAGGCTGAGCCGAAGGACGGGACTAACTCTGCCACCATCGTGACTCGACCCTGCTGTGACAGACACCTGTCCCGGGCTTCCCTGCGTCCTCCGGATGCAGCCTCCTCGCCAGCTTCCCTGAGCAGTGGGCGCCGCTCAGCGCGGAGGACAATGCGGCCAGCACGACGTGGAGCTGAATGGTCGCGGCCCCTTCCTCCTTGGCCCTGCTCCTGGACGCCGCGAGGGACCTTGCCTGGGTCCCCCACCGCGGAAAGAAGGTGGCCGGTCTCGCTCATTACCCGCAGCCAGCTCATCCTTTCACCTTGATCTTATTAGCAAAACATAAGGAGCTGATTCTACAGCCGGCAAGTGCCCACTCATGTGAGGTAAATTAACTCCCACGCAGCGTCACGCATTAAATCGCCCCCTCCCGAAGCGTCTTTGACTCGGGGGCTCTCTAATACCTCATGTTTCCCACCTGGCTCTCAGCAGCTCCCAAAACCCTCCCCTTGGTCGTGGGGGAGGGGACTCTGCAAAGGGTCACGTGGGGATGGCAGCCTCTGCTGCCCTCTGAGGACCCGTGTGCCCTGCTGACCTCACGGGTGCCCCGACTGCCACCACGTGCTGCTCTCCTGTGACGCGCTGCGACCCTGTGGCACTGTCGCGAGGATCAGGTGCTGTGATCTAACTCCTCTGCTTACTGTGTAAGTGGTGAAGCCATCCAGACTTGATTTTGCTCGTTGGGTAAAAGCACGTGGTCACACCGACATGCCCACGTCCTCTCTCCTGCGGTGATAGAGGTCGGAATGAGAATTTCGGAGGCTAACATTCTTCTTCTTATCTCTCCCTCTTTTTCCAAAGCTTCCTCTCTCTTCATGTCATGAAAGACCATGGTTTGGAAGAGCGTAGTTCAGGCTCTGTCCTGGTGCCACCCTGAGAGTGTTCTCCACCGAGTTTGCTGTGCTACTCAGCTCCCCCAGGCAGCGCTTCGGTTTGGCTTCGGGGCTGTGCATCCTGAGGGCCCCAGCTGTGCGGTAAAAATGTCGTTGAGCGCGTGCCGTCTCCTTGTTCTTTAACGATCCTGGCATTGCCTTTTCTAAGACTCTTCCTGCTCCCTGCAGAAGTGTCCATGCTTGCCACAGAGTAGTGCGGGGTGGGTGCACGGTACCCGGGCCCGGGTGTTCTAGCCCGCTACACCTGTCCACATCCATGCTTCTGACTGCAGCTGGCGCCCTCCTGAGACTCGAACTGCACTCAGGCCTCCGTGAGTTCGACACGGACCTGCGCATGACCCCCCTGGACAGAGGGCACGGGCAGCAGCTGGTAACATGGCCTGAGGTCTGCAAAGCGCCACACTGGCTCCAAGGCCAGCCTTCAGCATGGGGTCCGGAGATGCACACTGCACTCTGTGAGCTGGGCAGAGGAGGAGCCGCTTCTCCAGGCCGAGGCAGGGGCACAGGACAGAGCGGCTCCTCCAGGATCGGCGGCCACCTGCTCCCCACAAGGCCACAGACCTGGGAGCCTTGTGTTTACTTCCCGGAAGTGCACATAGAAGTGACAAGAAAAGTGACCAGCGACACCTCCCCGCAGAGCGTGTCAGGAGTGTGAGCAAGTGCTCGGCCACTGCAAACCCATGCGGTCTCAGGCAGGGCGATCAATAATACAGTGACTTTTAAAATAAAATGTGTATCATGGTAAAAGACACATTGCCATTTATCCCCTCCAAATATGTCCCTTCACCCCCTCCCCGCTATCCCATAGTTCTCGGCTATGTGTCTTGCAGTAGTAAGTTTTGTTTAACGTAAGTGTGCCGCGTATCTCTGATCACCCTCTGCAGAAGGCGCAGCACTGGCTCTGCTAATCGTGGGGGCTCGGGCAGCCCCTCGGTGGGCGCATTTAAGTTACTGCATCTCCGGTCACCTACGTATACACACACTGCATGTCATGTGACACTGCTTTTGAATGGCACTTTCACAGTATTAACCAACAAATGGCGCATATCTGAGGCAGTAAAGTAGCAATGAACACGATCCTATAATTGCACTGTATTACAAACCTATAACCCTGATTTTCTGACATAGTAAACAATAAAATCTGTAAGATATGCAAACTACCTAACAGGTTTGCCCAGTGTGACCCTACCATTTTTCTGCCCTCCTATTTTGAGGGAAGAGGAATGTCTTGGGCCTCGTAAAATATATATAACATACGTAATGAAATTTCCTTTTTATATTTCTTAGATAACAGGAAAAAAGAAAAAGAGGGACAAAAAACAGCAGACCATAAGTTGGACATCTCTGACCAAATATTTGCAATACGACAGCATAAAGCCAGAAAACACAAGTCTGCCCACAAATGGAAGTGTCCCCCAGGAAGCTGGCGTGACACCCCAGCACACAGGAAAAGGGAAGTCCTGAGCCCGACTGCGGCAGCCTGCAAGGCCAGGCATGGGCCCAGCCTCCCTCTGCTGCATACCTGGTGCAGGAAGAAGAGCCGGTGGCGCAGGTGGCTGCACCCCTCCGAGTGTCACCACGCTGCTTCGTTGCTCTTGCACAGATTCTCTGCCCCAGTTCCTCGAGGCCCACACCATGGGGTGCCCCTCGAGACCCCCACAACTCCCAGCACATCTGTACTGAGTCCCCTCGCAGAGGAAGCCCAGCCCTGAAGGTGCATCGTCTTGTTGGGCGCTGGGGTTGGCGCCAGGTGGACAGTCACCGTCCCACGGGACAGGGCTGCAGCTCACAGCCAGGGTGGGGAGCGGCCCAGAGCAGGAGTGCCGTGCTGTCCCTCGCCTGGTCCTCCCGCCTTAGCAACCTGCTCTGCACTGCACTGCCCTTGCACTGGACTTCGCATTTGGAGGTCTCTATTTCGGGATCCTTCCAGGTCAGGGACCACCACGAGCTCTTACAGCCTGCGGGAGGAGGTTATGGCTCTGGTAAATGGCGGGGCTCCCTAACAACTGAGGCACGGAGCCCGGGGCCTGGTGACAGCTGCTCCACCACCTGTGCCTATTCCCCCACCCTGACCACAGATTTCACAGTGGTGCTGTGCCCAGGAGCCAGCGCTGAGATGTAACGAGTGCACTGTCCAGCAGTGGCCACTCTGTGGACAAAAGTGCCCGGAAAAATCCTTAAGATATGACCCTGGCATGGGGGGCACAGCTGTCATCCTGGCCCTCCCAGAAGCTAAGGCAGGAGGGTAACAGGTTCGTGCCCAGACTTAGTCAGATTAGTGACTTAGTGAGACCCTATCTCAAAATTAAACTTTTTTATAAAAAGGGGTTGGGGGATGTAGCTCAGCACAAAGGTCCTGGGTTCAATCCCCAGCACTAGAAGAAAAAACAAAAACCCTACTAACATGTGAATCACTACACAAGGACACACAGATATTTTTTATCTGACAACAGTCCGTTTATTGGCTCTGTCTCTGGCCCAGCAGCAGAGCCTTTGCAGTCCTGAGGGTTCCACATGCGGCCTGTGGCAGGTTCTTGGAAATGACGCGCGCACTGGAAACCATGAGTCTGGGAAGCTGCAGCCACGCAGGGCACCGACTGAGCAGCGGTCCTGTGGGGCCCCATCCACCAGGGCCCGGAGCAGCCCCAGCGCTCCGGAGGAGATGCTGGCCGTGACGTTATAGATCCTGTGCTGTCCGCTGTTTTTAAAGAAACATAAGGTGTCCAATCTTTTCCACTGGACTGATTTTTGCTTGTGCTTTGACTTGTGGTTGAGAGCAGGATTTGGGTAGGAAGTGAGAAACCGGTGGAGCTCCTGCCCTGCTGGGTGAGTTGAGGAGGGGGACCCACGGGTCCCTGGCCTGGGAGCCACTGCTCTGGAACTGGGCGGCTGGCGGTGGGCTGGGTTGATCAGGCGGGGCTCAGAATCCAGCCTTGGGGGGCCCTGGGCAGGCCACCGCTCCTGCCCCTCCCCTCCTCCACCTCCACTTCCTGCCCCAGCTCCCTCCTCGGCACCTCTAGGCCGCCAAAGCCCTTGATTTCAAAGTCCCTGATAGATGCAGGAAACAAAAACCAATTTATCGATGACTTTGGAAACGGAGAGAGAAATCATTAACAACTCCCACTCTGTCAGCAGGACTGAGCTCGTGGCCTAGAGCATTAGATCCAAAGTTTCCACTCTCAGAATTGTTTAAGGCAAAGGCAGTAGCGGTAAAAGTAAGGTAAAAGGCGGAGGAACAGACAGGAGGCCGGCGCCCAGAGAGAAGGCGGCAGGGAAGGCGCTGGAGGAGCCTGCGGAGGCCAGGAGCCGGTGCTGAAATCCAGCGGGCATCGATAGGTTTCATGAGGCCTTCACTGTGCTCTGTGCTTTTCTCAGGTGTTTATAACGTTTTGCATAAAGATAATTAAACTAGGAAAACGTTTCCTTAGTGTCACCTGCAGCTAACCCGCGTGGAAACCCTCAGCTCCACATTTCCTCCACGGAGAGCTCCTCGCTTGCACTTGCGATCGGCTCGTGTTGTCTCCATTTTTAAGTTCTTGGAAGACTAGTCATTTCCCATCTTTGAAGGTAGTTATGCCAACTTCCAAAAACATCAGTTTCTTATTATTCAGATTGATATCCATGTTACGGGTTCTTTAACAAAGAAATAAACAGGTTCCCCAAAAGCATTTTTTTTTTTTTGGTCTTTTTGAGACAGGGTTTCACTATGCAGTTCAGGTTGGCCTAGAACTCACTTTGTAGCCCAGGCTGACCTCAAACTCGTAGCTATCCTCCTACCTCAGTCTCCCAAGTGCTGGGATTACAGGCATGCACCACCATGCCTGGCTCAAAAGCACTTTTATGTACACTTTTCTTCCCGCGAAACTTAGCCTTTTCTAAGGAAAAGTCCCCTGACCTAAAGCTTTAGCCACCTAGGGTACTGGGACAGAGTCCTTTCCTCCCATGCCGTTTGCAGGAGCAAATGAACTGAGGAGACTGGAAGTCAGTAGGTGTCAGGATATTCCGGAGTATAAAAATGAAGTCTTGAAGAAACTGCGTGAGAAGTAGATTCCTTTTGACTGTTGTCTCTTGCTTTTTAATGTTCTCAGAAAACGGCTGTATCTTTCAGAGTCTCTCAAGGATTTTTAGATAAAAAGAGAGGTTTTATCTTTGCATGTCTATAAGCAGTGAAAAACTCCCGAGACCAAAACCTACAGGCAATTCAAATAAACTAAATCCGATCAAGGTAATATCAATGCCAGAATTAGAAGAAAACCCAGAGAGAATATCAATAACAACATTAAAACAGCAGGTTTCAACTGGAATCAATAGGCAGAATAAACAGAAAAAATTAAGTCACAAAGTGTTAGTAGATAAAAGCCCCTCACTCATTAAAATTCTGTTTGTCTTTGTGTCTTTTTATCAATGTACCTATATATCTATGCAAGTATATCAAAGTTTGCAATGTAAAAGAATGATGAAATAATCTAATTAATTTCCGGTGTCATTCTACATATTTCTTTCAAGTTAAAACTGCAAAATTAATAATGGTTTGCAGTTTAATAAAATATCTTTATGTCCTATTAACTCATATATCAGCTTGTTATAAAAGGCACTTTCTATCAAACAGCTAGACATCAAAAGAGTTTTGCTTTGATCAGAAAAAAAAAATCAAGTTCATTCCATTTGTACTGAATCACCTCGCTCAGCGCTATAGAAAGGCGGATGTCTGGCACTGCCGTTCCCTCCTGAAAGATATTCCAGTGGGCAAAGTAGAAAAGAGAATTCATCCAGGGAAGCGTCAAGCCAGGGCAGGCCTGCTTTTTCCCCTGGCAGCCGAAGGGAAACTGGCTTGGAAGAGAGGAGAGAGACCTTTCCCACCTCCTGGGAGCGCAGGGACAGGTACCACCCTGGGGCTGGAATTTCAGGAATGCGGTACCACTGAAATTGCTCTACTGCATTAGAGCCCTTTGTTTCTTCTCCTTTTAAGTCACAAATCCTGCTCCCTGACAAGTTTGCTGGGCTGGCAAAGAATTTTAAAATAATTTTACTCAATTGCTACAATACAAAGGTGCTTCTTTGATAAGAAGATAGATGGGATGGATGCCAGCTATCCAGGCACCTGCCGGGACCTCCGGGCCGTCCTCCCAGCCCTAATCCAGGCTCCTGTCCCTGGCAGGTGCTTCAGTGTCCTGTTTGACCCCATGACATCAAAGTGGCTCGGCAAGGGTATGACCACGGACCCCAGACAGTCTGGAGAATTTCTTGTATTTTTTATGTGGGAGTGTTGGTTGTTTTCTTAGCACAGGAGCTAAGACAGAAGTTAAAGTCTCATGCTATTAAATTTCGTATTGTTCTGAAGTTTTTGTTTTTGTTAGTTCACGGCTGTGGCCCACGGTGATCAGGCTCCTCACCCAGCGCGCCTTAGTTCTTCTTTCCTCCTTCTCTTCCCTCCTTACTCCCTCCTCCATCTCTTGGTCCCCTTTCTGTTTGCAAGAGACGTTACCCCCCTGTTTCTATTATCTATATTCTATTTTGCAATGTAAGAGTTTTGGGGTGCTTTTCCCCAGTAGTGACTCCTGCTGCACCCACTTTCCTGGCATCTGCAGCTGTACCCTGCTTCTCTGAGGCCAGGGGAAGTCCTGCTAGCAGCCCACGCAGGGGACTCTGGGCACCCAGGTTCTGCGGGGGAGCAGCGCCCTTGGGAGCCTCCCTCGCTGCAGGGCAGCTGTGCGCATGGGAGGGGAGAGGAGGAAAGGCGGCCTGGGAAAGCTGGGAGTGTGAGACGTCAGTGTGCTTTCTGTCCTGGCTCCAACAACAGGACATCAACTGAAAAACCAAAGGCAGGGAGGTGAATTCCGGCTTCCCGTGTCAGAGCGTCATCCGTGCTCCTGTGGCCCAGATGCTTTGGGCCCAGGTGAGGCAGGGCAACAGCAGGCAGCGGGGGGAGCAGCAGAAGAGAGGTGTCCCCATCGCGGCCCTCGGGAGGTGGAGGACACGGAGGCGGGCTGGGTCCCCACTGCCTCTGCCCCTCCACGTGCCCCACTCCCAACCACACCCAGCTGGGCTTCCAGCCTCCAGCACTTGGCACTCGGGTCACTGCAGACTCAGGAACGTCCAGCACTCAGCCAGCGCCCCCATCCCTGTCCCTTCGTCGTGTGGTCCCCTGGATCTCAAGCAGGTGTCCTTTGGGGAACGTGTCTTGGCTGCTACGTACAGGAGGGAGGCGGGAACGGTAGAGGAGACCAAGGGCGGCAGCCCGAAGGGCAGAGACTGGGTGGCAGGAGGCCAGGCCGGGGCCCTGGAGAGCAGGACACGGGGCAGGGTGGCCGAGGACGGGGCAGCCAACCTCTGAGGGAGGCACCGCTCCCAGGGTCCTGCACATCCAGGCCACTCGGGCCCCTTTTGTAATCCTTAACTTCGTTCTCCGTAGCATTTTGCTCAGGAAGGTGCTTCTCTGACACCGCCGCCTTCCGCTCGGTTGCCTTCATCCTGGTCTTTCCATTGTAAGAATCTCCGCCACGGGTCCTGACCTCTGAAACTCACCTCCAGAACGGAGCTGTGGGCAGGGTCCCATGTGACGGGGACAGGGCCTCTCAGCAGCGGCTCGAGTGTAGCCTTAAAATAGCCTCTCATAACTCAGAAATTTTCCCTCATTTTCCTCCTTCAAGGTGTGAAGAATTCTAAAATTCTGGAGACACCATTAGGTCTGGGGTAAACACAGGGAGATTTGGTGCCCTGGGCAAGGGTCCGGGGACATTTTGGTTGTCACAACAAGGAGGTCCTACTGGCTCTGAGTGGAGTCCAGGGAAGTAGCCTGGCACAACCTTCTGGGGGCTTCTTCTACCAGGAAGCACCAGACATCTGGCTGCTGAGCTACTTTGGGAGCCTGGTCGGGTCAGAAGCTCAAGACCCTCAGATTATCTACTCCTCCTCGCATCTGGACCCCAAGCCCCACCATCACAACACCCCCAGACAACCTCATTCCCAGCTGTCCTCCTCCCTTGGCCTCCACGGCAGCTTCCCATGGCAACAGATACACTGCCCCTTCCATGCCAGGCTGCTGGAGTTGCACTGGAATTATGGCTCTTCTACAGCCAATTTGGGTTCCATGTGAAAATATCTGTCCCCTCTGTGCCCCCACATGGGTGCCTTAGAGGCTTCCATTTGTCCCCATGATTGACAGGCACAACTCTGACCAGTTTTCCCCAAATGAAGCCAAAAGCACTTTGCAAAACTATTGGAGGGTGGAGGACTGGCTAAAGCTTCCTCTAATCATCTCATGAGACCATTACAACCATCCGTGAAAATTATTTCATGCACCTGGCTCTCACTCCTTCTCACCAGTGCTTCTGAATTGGGAACTGGGTAATTTGGAGCTTGAAATCAATAACAGCCTGCCCTCCCCCTGGCAGATCTGAGCTATGGCCAGCCAGATCAAAGCATGAAGAGCAGTGTGTCAGAGCTCAGTTCCAAAGAAAACTGGATTTTGTCGGGTGTAACCCGCTCAAGTCAAATTCTGCATGTGACAAAAGTTAAATCAAGGAAGTTCTATCAAAAGGAAAAAAGAAAGAAAGGAAGAAAAAAAAAAAACAGTGGGAAAGTTTTTCAAAACACAGAATCCCCAACACCACAGAGATGAAGTGAAATGGAGCCCTCCTGATTGAAGCCTTATCTTGTGTGGGCAGAAGGGTGACAGGGTTTGGTTCCTGGTTTGGGGGTGCCATTGACAGCCCATCAAGCTTGTCAGGAGCATTGCCACGATGCAGAACCATGTGACAGGCCGCCCAGAGCGTGGTGACGCCCGTGTCACTCGGCCACGGCCCTCCTGGTATTTCTCACATGTGATCACAAGTAACTGTGGCCAAGCAGGAACTCAGAGGCGGCCAAGGACAGCATCACTCCTTACTCCAGGAAGACCCCCGGGAGACAGCGCCCACCTGGGCACCCGCACTCGCCCTGCCCTGGAGCTCGAGGGAACGCTGGCCCCGCCAGGCTCTGGACGCCAAGCGCCAGAGGCAGGAAATGTGCAAACACTGTCTCCAAATTGAATCTCGCTACTTGAAATCTATCCACACAGAGAATGAATTTTGTAACATTGCTTGTCCCTAATCCTAAGGCAGAGAAGACGATGAAACTTCACCGGCATGCAACGAGCATATGTAGCCACGTATCTGTCCTGGGTGACACAGGGAGAACGGGGTGCAAACCCTATGCTGGATCCCTGCCTCACCCGCCCAGCCTCTCACTCCTCAGCCTGACCTGCTCACCCATTGCCACGTAAGCAGCCTCTCTGGGTCGCCTGCTGTCCTGCACCCCTGGCCACACCCGCGTTGACTGAGGGAAACCGATGTGGCCCCGCCGTCCACCCACACCTGTCACTGGTGTGCAGGAGGCAGGATGGGTTCGGAGTGGCAGCGCCTGGTCCCGCTGCCTCTGCGGCAGACTGAGCAGAAGCAGAGCAGCCTCCACCAGCCGGGCAAGGGAGGAGACGGGCCAGGTCAGGGTGTGCTGGGCACCTGGGCCCTGCGACCTCCTCAGGGGCGGGGTTCCGTCTAGGTGGCCTGCACACCTGCCCTTCAGGGAACTCACGCTGCCTCTTTGGCTGTAAATCACCACTGCAGTCCTCACAGTGGCCCCAGTCCTACAAGGACTGAGCCTTTGGCCATGCGATTGGCGACAGCCAGCATCACGGTCAGGGTCACCGTCCCAAGTTATCTGTTTCGACGGCTCACATCTGTATGAGAACTGGCCTTGCGGGGTAAAAGCGACCCTGTTGACTCAGGAGAGGTGCCCAGGGGACGTCTACACCACACACCAGTGGCCACAGGGTCTGGTCTGACCCCCGACGGGACACCCTTCCTGAGATACAAAGAGTATGTCAGATATGGCTTCATGCGTGCTTGGGCTGTGTTTTGGAAAATAAATTCATTGCTGCCTCAGCAAGAGAAGGCCAGTGATGACACTAAATGTGTGATCCGTGAGCTCTCAAAACACAGGGTCATATCGCGTGGGGGTCCACAGGCAACTCCAAGTGCTGTCTGCAGTCTGCCCTCGTTGTTTCCCTCCAGAAACCCAAACACTTATCATCTTCACTCACATCAGGTTAAAAATGAGCGAAGACGGAGAGCAGGCGCGCACGGGTGGGTGTCAGGCCGTGCGGCTGGAGGCTGCCAAGGCTCCTGCCGAGGCACCTGGCCTCCCTCGTCAGGGGCTAAGCAAATCGGAAGCCTTCCTGCGACGTGAGCTTGCTCTGTTTTGACTTTACGCTGTGACTATGTTTGAGTGTGCTCAGCACGACCCAAGATGCCCCAGCTCACACGGCTCTGTCCCAAGCCCTTCTACCTGTGGGGAGGTGGGGGCGCTCCACAAGGTGCCACGCTCGCAATGCCAGCTCCGCTCCCGGAAACATCTCTGCTCCCCAGGCTCCTATCACCCAGCAGGGTCAGGGTTGCAGGGAGCCAGAAGAAAGATCTCCCCACACCACACCAGGCCCTGAGGCCGCCCCACAGCCAAGCCACCTGCCCAAGCTCAGAGCCGCCAGGGGTGAGTTCTGGCAGCACTCAGTAATCACAGGGAGCAGGACGGGAAGCCAGAGCTGCGAGAACAGCCACCACTTCCTGGGGAAGTGCACAGTGGGAGTGTGGGAGTGGGAGGGGCCTGGGGAATGTAAAGAAGTGGGAGGAGCCTAATGCCGTGGCAGTAGGAGGGACTCAGGATTGTGGGATTTGTCAGACTGACTCATTCCCCTTTACACAAGGACTTCCAGGTCCACCATTTTGATGGAAATGAAAGGATTTCATTTTTTGTAACTGCATAATATTCCATTTTGTGTATACACCACATTTTGTCAATCCATTATCTGCCCTGGGATACAAAGAATACATCAGACATATCATTACGTGTGCTTGGGCTGAAGATGATTTCATATCTTAGCTATTGTTACTCGCACTTCAATAGACATGGGCACATTGGGGTCTTCTGTGCTAATTTCATTTCTTTCAGGTAAAAATTCAGGAGCAGAATTGCCAGTTCATATAGCAGATCTATCCTAGCTTCTTGAGGAAGCTCCCTCTTCTCCATACTGGTTGTACCAACTCACGTTCCCAACAGTGTATAAGAGCTTCTTGTCTCTGCATTCTTGTCAACATTTCGGGGGTCTTCTTGGTAATAGTCATCATAACTGGGATGGTATGATAACTCGTGTGGTTTTGATTTGCATTTCTCTGATGGCTAAGGAAGTTATCTTTTTCATAAATTTGTTGATAACTTGAATTTCTCTCTCTGTCTTTTTTTTGGGAGGGGTAAGTGTCTTCATAGCACTTGCTCATTTTGAAATTAGATTACGTGTGGGCTTCTGTTATTGAACTCTTTGTGATCTTTGTATTTTCTGTGACATTTGGTGTTGAGACAGAAGCACCATCCCAGCACAACTGCTGTCAGACCCCGATTTTGCCCCAGACCCATGTGGGCCTGGGTAGCAGAACTGAAGGGGTCCCTTCAGATGAGTCGTTTGCAAAAATGATCTGCCCTTCCTCAAGGTGCCACTTCTGTCTGGTGAGTGTCTCCTGTCTTTGTAGAAATGTCTACTTGGATGCAATTCCATTTGTCTATTTTTGCTTTGGTCCGCCACGCTTTTGCGGTCCTATCCAGAAAGCCACTGCCAGCCCCCTTGTCTTAAATGTTTTCCAGTTTTCCTCTAGTAGTCCCACAGGGTCAGATCTTATACTTCAATATTTTGATATATTATGAACTGGCCACTATGTTGAATTAAAGGTAGGGGTCAAATGTCCATCTTTTGTGTTGGAATATCAGTTTTCCTGAGCACTGAGAAGAGAGAAGGCAATCCTTGTCCAAGTGTGTCTTTAGCACTTTCGTCAAGAATCGTTTGGCTGAACCAGGATGGTAGTGCATACCTGCAATCCCAGCACTCTGGGAGGCCGAGGTAGGAGGATTGCCAATTCAAGCCCAGCCTAGACAATGTACTGACTTAAAGTGACCCCAATTTTAAAAGTAAAAAAAGGGGGGTAACTGTGTAGGAAGTTCAGTGCAAATCCCTAGGTTTAATCTGTAGTGTGATACACACACACACAAAGAATCAATCAGCTGTATATTCCTGGATTTCACTTTTGAAAAAGTCTAGTGAGTACTATGGATTAGAAATAAAATGTCCCCCCAAGGTTCATGTATTCAGAGATGATACTCTTGGGAGGTGATTTGATGTAAGAAGCACTGTATTCATCACTGGGGTAGTGCCTGAATGTGCTGTTAGAGGGGCCTGGCCAGGGGTGGCCACTGGACCATGGCCAGGAAAGGCGGATTCCTGTTCCTGCCTCCTCCCTTCTCTCTCTGCTTTCTGGCTGGCACGCAGGTAGCAGCTTTCTTTAGCCCTACCCTTCCACCATGACATGTCTGCCTTGGAGCCAGCTGATCATGGACTGACTCCCCTGAACCCTGAGCCAGATCAAACCTCTCCTCTTTATAATCTGTTGTTGTTCAATACTTCTTCCCAGTGACGGGAAAGTTGTCCAATACAGTGAGTTAGGGCAAAGATTTTCAACTTTCTATATTTATTGCCTCCATCTCCATTTTATCTGACTTGTGTGTGTATATGTGTTTGTATATAGCTGTAGAAGTGAGGGTAGAGTGTCAACTTGATTGGTTTTGGGATCCACCCCAGGGATTGATGGAAAACACTTCTGGGTGTGTCTGAGTGGGTCACAGAGGTGGGGTCTTGGCATCAAGATTTAGCATTAGGACCCTTTCTTTCTGGCCTATTTCCCTATTCAGCTTCCTGGCCACAACAAACTAAGCATCTTTGACCACCAGACCCTCTGCTATGATGTTCCTGCCATGGAGCCACCTGACCTTGGACCGAACACCTTGAAAGCATGAGCCAAGTTACACCTCTCCTCCTTTAAGATGTGGGTGTTGGTACTCTGTGCGGCAGGGGGAAAGCAGACTACAACAGCACCTGCGTATGCATGTATGTAGTGTACGTGCTTTGCCCCGTGTCCATCTTTACACAACTAAAACAGAGCACCCCAGCAAAATGACATTTGATGCTGGAACACAAGCAGGGATGCCACCCTGTACCATGACAACCATCACACCTCACTCTTGCCCCAGTCTCCACAGGCGGGAGCCAATGCCAGGGCCACCATTCTGGGTTCTTCTCATCCAGAGAAGCGGACATCTTCCTATTTACTTAGATATTCCTTTAGTTCATTTCATATTTCTCAAAATTCTCTTGTGTTTTTCAATGTTTTAATATTAGGATCATTATTGCTGTACTACAGAAGAAAAACGGTATTTTACACCTATGTTTGCATATTTTATGCAGAGCTATTTGTGCATCCCTGTGTGCATTTTTTTGGTTGAAAACTCTTAACTTTCATCAGCTCTTTAACAAACCATGACCATTGCTTCCCTCCATCAGCAGAAAGTAAATAACCATGTGTGTATTAATTTAAATCACTGTATTTCATTGAAGAAGTTGACACCGCCCGGAAGCTGCTCTGCTGAGGACTCCCACAGGCTCCTGGCTCCCCAGCAGCAGGTGAACCAAGGTGCCCTCCACAGCCACCACCAGGACTCCCTTGCCTGGTCTTCAGTCCACAGTTCAGCCTCCTGTGACACTGCATCGCCATGGTCCTCAGGGCAGACAGTGGGGCACTGGTCCGGAAAGCCGCAGAAGATCTGATCCTGGGTCTAGACCACACATCCTGGACAGCTGCCCCAGGGAGCCAGACCTACCTCAGGGGCACCTTCCAAGTTAGCGGGAGAATGTGAGCCACCAGAACTTGAAAAGAAGATGATTCGCTCTGGTTTGGAGTCTGAACCCGCAGGAACCGCAGAGTACTGGCTATCCCTGTGAACTGCCTGAAGGTACAGCTCGGGTAACCCCAGGCCGCACTTAGGGACACGTGCTCTCCTGTAGTCTTAGAAGGCACGCCTTCGGTTTGCAAACCACACTGTGAAAATTGGCTGCAGCTTCCCTAGATGCAGCACAACCTCCGATCAAACTTAATTAAAGCAAGACGAGTCATATTTATCTTGCGTTTCCTCCCAGGCATGGTTTTTCTTCTAATTGGGACTTGAGGGCATCCCTCAGTCAGGGCGCCTTGGGCTACAGAGGTGGCCGCTGCTGGCATCCTGATGGCGGCGAGGCCTCCCAGGGGAGAGCAGCTAGTGCCAGTGCATGGAGTGGGGGAGTCTACTGAATCACTCCCGCCCCAGCTGTGTAGATGGTGCTCAGCGAGAGTGTTTTCCTTAGGACTCTGTCTTGAGCAGTACCAAAGTGTAGTCAGGCATTGAGGAGTGCAGTTTTGCAAGGCCAGAATCCCGTGGATGGCCGTGTCATGAGTCTTGTCTTCTGGAAGCTCTGTCCCCGTGTCCACTCACTGGTGTCTCTGCGTGCATCTGAATGAGGAGCCCTGATTCCTGCATAAGAATTTCCATCCCATCCGAGTGCATTTTTGGAGGTAGAGAGGGTCTGAGGATGCATTTTTTCTCTCCCGAACATTTCACAGGTGGCGTGGAGCCGGAGCTGCCAGCCGTCTGATCCCACCCCATCTCACCCGCATCAGCACCAAACCCGCAGCACAGGTGCTCGGCTGTCCCGTTTCTTGCGCTGCGGGATCTCGTGCAGGTCCACCCGAGCTCACGCCTGAGTCCTGCTCTCGTGGATCAGCAACGGCTGGGCTTCAGCGACCTGTGTCGTCTAAGCGACCAACACCCACCCGGGGTGCTGTGTGAGGGGCCTCCCCAGGCACACGTGAGTTACATAGCCCAGAATTCCTCCCCTGCTTTCTGGAGGCACAAACCTCCGCTGTCCACACGGCTTTTGTGCCCACAGCTGTTCTCACTTTACCCTGTGCCTGGGATCTCACCGGCGGCGTGTAATTTTCACACTTCCTCAAATGGCTGTTGTGTTCCTGACTTTCGCTTTACAGCTGCATCACAGAGCCGGTCTGTGTTCTCCTAAAGGGCAGTGTTTCAAAGGTTTGAGAGACAGACTTCCTTGGAAAGCGACTCCGTGACTCATTTCAGGTTCTTGTGCTTTTTGGATATTCAGGCTTTCATTTCTTCATTCAAACATAGCACTTCCCGCATGACTAGAGGATGGATGGCCTTGATAAATCCCATTATTCTGAAGAACAATAAAATAACAGATTGGTGACACTGGGGCAGTGATAAATAACATTTTTTATTTTGCCATGTCATTATCTCTTTCTTCTTGCCTGGTGACTGATAGATGTTCTCCCTGCCAGCCCCGTACCTGTGGGGAGCAGGGCACCCCAAGCTGTCCTTCAGGCAGTGTGGACCAACTCTCTGCAGCTACTGGGAACCCACACAGCACTTCAGTCCTCTGAGCCCCAAAATGTCAGCCTTGAAGCGGCCCACGGTCCCTCCTGCTTTCCAGCAAAACGGCTTGGAATCCCGAATCGCTGCATCCATCTTCCCCTTTACTTGGTCATTAGACACCCAAGCCTTGAAACCTGGAGGTTACCAAAGTGGAATCAAAAGGGTCACATGAAGAATATCGAAACGACTCGGTAAACTTTGAGGATTTCAGTGTAGCCCTGCAGCGCATACTTGGAAAACCAAGCAGGTGAGTTGGATTACAAGTCTCTGCCTGTAATCCCGCCTGGTGTGCATTTATCTAGTGGTCAGAACAGAATTCCATTTTTGAAAACACAGCCAGGGACCCAGTCCCCAAACATGTCAGAGACACACCCTGCCAGTGACCTTGCATCCTTGGTGGGTGAGGCAAGGCGTCAAGTGTGGTCTGGGTGGAAATTTCGCCAAGAGGGCTGACAGGCCCGCCCACAGGCAACCACCACGAAGGAGTGCTGGCGTTCACACCTGTGTCCCCTCATCTCTCTGAAACTCTCCGAGGTTCTGTCAACGTTGTGCATCCCCCTGTCACTTGCATTTCTAAACGAGCCCCTTTGCCCGTTATGTGTCTGATTCCACTGCGCTGATTTCAGTGCTTCCTAGAAGCAGCCCTCCTTTTCACAGACGCCGACCTGCTGAGATGTCCACGGGCCCTAGAACACGCGGGTGTCCACTGCAGCCTCAGAAGAGCTAGCGGCGCTCTGAGCATGTGCCAGGCTGGGGTTTGTGCTGCCTATGCTGCGGGAGCAGCTCAGCTAGCCAAGACTCTCCCTGCTAAGTCAGTTTCACAGGCAGGGCAGCCACGGCACAGAGACATAGACCGTAATTTGTGGTTGACTTGAGATCGGTAGAGAAATCTCTTAGCGGGACACCCCAGGGGACCCCGTCACTGGGGCTCCAGGTCATCCAGAGGTCACGCCAGGTTCTCAGGGTAATTATAGGAGAAAATTTTCTTCCTGCATTTGTTCTTCCTAACAAGATTGGACTAAGGAGAAAGTACTGGACCAGAGCCTACCTGTCAGTGGGTTATCAGAACCTGACGACTTAGGTGAGAAAAATGCCCACCTGCAGCCAGTTCTGCCCTTCCATATGGAAGAAGGGAAGCCCCAAAGTGCATCCCACTCTAGGCAATGTGTCCTGCCCGGGATGTGAGGAAAAACTGAGAAGCAATTGTGAAGTTCACAGGTTAAAGGCAGCGGTTCACCAAGAGACTGAGAGCTACTCACAGGGTTCCAGAATGGTTCCCCACTCCCAAATCTTGTCATCACACTTCTGAGGACCTGCTGGTAGCCAATACATCACATTCACTTGTTAAGAAAAAATTACAAGGCAGACTAAAAGCCAAAACCATAATTTCAAGATATAGAACAAGCATCAAAACTAGATTCTGATAGGGCAGAAATGCTAGAACCACCTGACTCATAATTTAAAACAAGCACAATTAATATGATAAAAATTCTAATGGGTGAAATACAGTGTGCAAGAACAGAAGGTAACGTAAGCAGAGAGACCGAAGCCACAGGAAAGAATTTTAAAATACTGCAAATCAAAAACACTATGTGGGAAATAATAGAGGTATTTGAAGGACTTACTAGCACACTGGACATGGCTAAGAAAACAATCTCTCAACTTGAGGAAATGACAGTAGAAAGCATCAACTAAAAAAACAGAGAGGAAAAAGGCTAAAGAAAAAAAACAGACCAGAGTGTCTGAAATACTTTGGAACATCTACAAAAGATGTGAGAGACATGTCTGGGAATTCTAGAAGAAGAAAACAGAAGAAAAGAAGGAAAAAAGGAAAGAAGGAAGGGAGAGAGGAAGGAAGAAAAAGAAAAACTACAACCTCTAGTTATACTCAAGCTACAGAAAAGCTAAACTTAAAGAAAAAATCAGCAGAGGAAACCATCTTACCTACAAAGGAGCAAAGTTAAAAATTATATCTGAATTCTCATAAATCACCTAACAAGAAAAGAGTTGAGTAAAATATGTAAACTGCTAAGCAAAAATTATCTGGAATTCTGAATCTAAAACCACTATCCTTCAAAATTTAAGGAGAAATAAATACTCAGACAACATAGATTGAGGGAATTTTTGTGATGTGAACTTCAAGAAATGTTAAGTTATTTAGAAAGAATAAAAATAAAATATTATGGAAACTTAGATCTTCAGAAAAACAGAAGAACATCAGAGAAGAAATAGGTAAAATTAAAATGAAACTCATTTTTAAAAAAATTAATTGATTAATAGACTTATTCAGAATAATACCATGCATATATGATATGAATAATGACAACAATATAATATTGTAAGTGAAGCAATGAACAGCAGCAACACAAGGATTTGGAGAAAGGACTTGAACCTCATCTGTTATTAAGAGATTACTAAAGTATCCATGAATTGGTGAGTGCCATTTGAAAGAGAAAGTGGATTAGTCCTAAAGGCATATTTCAGACTTAAGAATGGTTATTCCAAAATAAAAAAGCAAAATGTCAAAATAATTGCTGTGTTAAGAAAATGAAAAAATGAAATTATATAAAATGATCAAAGAAAAAAAACCAGAAACCAAAAGTAGGAAGAAGAATAAGAACAAAACATAGAAATAATAAAGAAGATAGTAGATATTAATCCATCTATATCAATAATCATTTTAAATGTCAATGGTCTAATTACATCAGCTAAAAGACAGAGATTGCCAGGGTGGATCAAAAAATAGTCTCAAATATAGGCTGTCTTCAAGAAATGCAATTTAAACATAATAGCACTTAATACATGGAGAAAGGTATGTCATTCTATCACTGATAAATAAAAGTGGCTATATTAAGTTCACACATAGCAGACTTTAAAGCAAGAGAAAATTTAGAAGCAAGTTAGAACTCTGTGAAGACATAACAGTTTTGAAGACTCGTGTCTAACAACAAAGTATCAAAGTACATGAGACAAAACATGAGACACTGCAAGGAGAAACTGATGAATCCACTAACAGTTGGAGATTTCGACACAAAATGGAGAGATCCACCCGGTGAAAATTCCATAGCACAATCAATCAACTGACTCTAATTGACATCTGCAGTGTACATCACCAAACAGTGATAGGCTTCTTAAACCATAATGAAGCACTCACAATAGACCACATTCCTGGCCACGTGACACACCTTAGCAAGTTTAAAATGATAGGTATCATACAACATATGCTATCAGACAATGAAATTAAACTAGTCAAGGAAATATAGTTGGAATATTCCAAGAACACTTAAGATTTTATAACACACTTCTAAATAACATGGGGACTAAATAAGAAATCTCAAAGGTATTTTAAAAATATCCTGAACTAAAGAAATACAAAAACACAATTTATCAAATTTTCTGGATATAATGAAAACAGTGTTTAGAGGGAAATTTATATCATCAAATGAATACATCAAGAAAGAAGAAAAACCCAAAATCAATTATCTAAGCTTCTATTTTGGGAAAGTAGAAATAAAACAAAGGAATGTATTCAAAGCAAGAAGAATAAAATCATAATAAAATTAGAGGAGAAATTATTGAAAATTAAAGCAGAAAATCAATAGAAAAAAATGAATAAAGCCAAAAGCAAGTTCTTTTTAAAAATACCAATAAACCAATAAGCATTTTCCATGATAACAAAGTAAAGAGAGAGACAGACAGACAGAGACGGAGACAGAGAGAGAGCACAAATTACTAACGTAAGATGTAAAGGAGGGCACAACACTAGAGATCACATACATTATCAAGGATAACACAGGAATATTACGGGCACTTCCATGTTCAAGGATGTGAAGCTTTGGGTGGATAGAAGGGTTCCCGGAGAGACATCCTGTGCTAGTGCTCACATGAGAAGAATTAGACAACCTGTGTGTGTGTCCATGTGTTGAGGAAGTACTTAAAAGCCAGTCAAAACAAAGAGCAATAGGCTCAAATGAATTTATGAATGAATTCTACCAAAGAAATTATGCCAGTTCTCCTCTCAAACTCTTCTAGAAAATAGAAGCACAAGGAGCATTTTCTAACTGTAAGGCAAGTATTGCCATAATATCAAAACCAGATGAAGATACCAGAAGAAAAGAAAAAATAGAAACCAATAAGTGTTTTAAAAATAGATGGAAAAAATAATAAAGATTAAATCTAACAATATTTTAAAAGGACTATACCATAACCAAATCAGATGCATCTATTTCAGATATGCAGATTGTAAAGTGAAAAGTAATTAAAATGATTCATCACATCAGCAAAGTAATGAAGAAAATTACATCAATAGATGTAAAAATAATTGACATGATACAAACTTCATTCATAATTTTAAAAACTCCATGAGTTAGCAAGATAACTTCTTCAACTTGATAAAAAAAACTCCAGTTAATATCACACTTACTCATGAGAAACTAGAAGTTTTTCTATTAAGATCACAAAGAAGGTGCAGATCAAAGATAGTTCTCAGTACTTTTTTTCATTACCATACTGGAAGTCTTAACTAATGCAATGAAACAAGAATAGAAAATTAAAGATACTCATAGTGGAAAGGAAGAAATAAATCTCTTTGTTCATAGACGACAAGACTGTCTATGTATAAGACCAAATGGATCAACATAATCTTTTAACTACATTAGTAAGATATTACTGTAATGTAGCAAGATACAGTGTATAAAGATCAATTGTTTCATGTGTGCCTTTAATGAATAAGTGAAGTTTGAAATTTAAAACATGACACCTCCAAAATATGATTCACTTAGCATAGAAACGTAGCAAAATATGTGTAAGCTCTATATAAGGCAAACTACAAAACTCAGTTGAAAGAAATAATAATAATTAAAAAAACAAAGACCAAGAAAATGGGTGGATGCTCCATGTTCATGGATAAGAAAAGTCAGTATTGACAGAAACAGACACCAGTTTCTCTCAACTTGATTTATAGACTAAACTCAATGCCAATGACAATTCCAGCCAGTTATTTTGTGAATATCAACAAACTGATAGTAAAGTTTACATAGAGATAGAACACTCAGATTAGCCTCTAGTACTGCAGGATTGACTCCATCCAGTCTCAGAACTTATTACCAAACTGTAGTAGTCGTGATAGTGTGGTTTTGCTTTTGACATGATAGATCAATGAAGCAGAATGGAGAGCCCATACATAGATTCACATAGATGTAATCAGTTCGTCTTTGACAAGGTAGAGACCATGCAGTGGAGAAAAGAATTTCCTGTCAAAGCATCGAGCTGGAACAAGACATCCAGATGCAGAAACAGTGAATCCAGAAGTATGCCTTACACCTCCGGCTCACACGCCACAACTGGTTGTTTGTTATCACTGAAAGTGCTAACATGTCCACCATTATTCCCTTATACCTTCATCAGTGTTAACTCAAAATGAACCACAGACCTGTAAGTAAGTCCCAAAAGCATAAACTCCATGTTATGTTTAGATCTAAAATGTCCCTAGAAGTCTCATGTTTGGAGGGAGCCTGGCTGAAGTGGGTGGTCCCTGGGGTGTGACCCAGTAGGTTGTATTTTTACCCCAGCTGTTTAGACTGAACTGCTAGAAACCATGAGCCAAATAAACCTCTTTCCTTTAAGTATTTTGTTCCAGTTACAAAAAAGTGACTGAGGAACTCCTAGGACAAAACACAGGAGAAAATCTAGGTGACCTTAGGGTTGTCAGTTCCTTTTTAGATACAATACCACAGGTATGATCCACAAAAAGCATTGATAAACTCAACTTCATTAAAATTAAATACATTTGCCTTGTGAAAGACACTGATAATGAAATAAAAAGAGAGATCAGGTACTAGAAAAAGATATGTATAAAATACATATCTAATGAAGAACTGTTATTCAAAATATATACAGATCTAATAAGATTAAACAATAAGAAAACAACAAAGACCTTAACAGACATGTCACTAAAGAAGATGTGGAAACTGTAAATAAGTATGTGAGTAGATGTTTCACACAGCGTGCTGTCAGGGAGTGAGAATCGTCAGAGTTCTGTATTTTGGCCCTATTACAGTGGCCGAGATACAGAACACTGACATCACCAATCCTGGCAACCGGGTGAGCCAGAGAAACCTGTGTTCACCGCTGCTGGGCTGGTAAGAGAAGGTCCACCCCAGGTGCGGGTGGCACCAATCAGTAGACTCAGAGCCTGAATGTGATAAAAGGGAAAGGGAGACTCGATGCTGCTGCTTCTTGATTCCTGCCTGCAATGCCATGGACTGTTTCTCCTCTGTCACGCACCACTGCCATTCTGCCCTGCTTTGGAACCAGTCAACTATAGGCTGAAACCTCTACAAAGTGAGAGCTGAAATAAACCTTTCCTCCTTTAGATTGTGAGCACCAGGTATTTTTGTCTCAGCAATGAGAAAACTAAGACAGTACCTTCATAGTTGCTTAAGTTATAATCTCTAAAACTTGGAAATAACCAAGAGATCCTTCATCTGAATAGGATTTATATTAAAAAAAATCAGGACATGGAATAGTATTCAGTGCTGAAAGAAATAAACTATGAAGCTATGAAAAGTCATGGAGAAGACTTTAATATATGTCCCTCCAAGAAGCCAATACATTAGGACTACATGATGTGTGACTCCAATTATTTGACAGTTGGAAAAGGTGAAGCTAAAAATGCAGCCAGTGGAAAGTAGAGTAGTTCTTGAAGATGAGCGGAAAGACAAGGACTGATGGACAGGGCATAGCTCTTTCTGATAACACCATGGAGAAGCACAACGCGCTGAGGGCAAAATTTTACTTTTGCAAAGTTTCAGGAACCTAAGACCCTGTAATAACACTGACACCACACCCTCGTGGATCTTTGAGAAGCTGAGGACCTGCTGGCTGCTGAAACCGAAGGTGTGTCTGTCTCTTTAAGGCTTGTGCAGGAATTGTGGGTGTGTTCAATTGCCTTTCTTCTGCCTGGGGTACCTTTAGAGGAAGATGACTGGTCATTTTTTCTGCAATGTCCCTAAATGAGTTTTTGGGCTTCTGTACACCTCATTTCCTGGTCCAGGTATAAAGATAGCTATTATAACATCAGCAGTGCTATGGAATTATGAAGACTGAAGTGTAAAATGCTCATAGGGCTTTTAAAATAGCAGGGTCATGATTCCTGTGTCAGCACTGAGTGACATTGTTATGGGCGGGGCGAGTAGTGGGGCTATGTGTCAGAATTAGGGGAGACTCAGCACAGCCTGCATGTGTTCCTGGGCAAGGACACAGCTCGTGCCTCAGGAAAGCGGCAAGCACACACCGCCAACCACGGGACTGGAAGGGCACAGGAGAATGGCACCTCTGCCCTGCCCCTGACTGTGATGCTTACTGCCACAGCTTTCTGAACACAGTCCTGCAGGAGAAAGGCACTCTGAACTAAGCTGTTACTCCCTCTTGGGTTTAATGCTCACTTATCACAGTTAAAAATACTTAAGAACTTTTGAGCAAATGTCTCCCAAATTTCATTTGGCAGTAGACATTAGAAGTCTGAACGCCCTCTCAGTTTGTCTAACGTTGTAAAAGCCGCTGAGGGCCGTCATCATGAAGCACAAGTTGTGCAAAACCTCCAGCCTCTCAAGGATGCTGTAACTGCTGATTGCAGGCCAGACATGGATGGTTGACAGGTAGACCAGCAAGCTTAGGGGGAGACCCACTGCAGATGGGGGTGATGCCACCTAATATTCTTGTAGCCTGGATGGAATGAAAGGGAAAGAAGACGGACATGCTCCAATTTTGAAGAGTGCCAGTCTTCCTGAGTAGGTGCACCCTGATCACCAAAATAAGCTTCATCAAGGATGCTTGTGCTTCTAATTTTACTGGAAAAATTGGCACTGTTGATTGGGGAAAGATGGCGAATTTGGGTGGTTACGTATGAAGTATGGGAACATTCCTGCAGAAAATGTCCTCATTGAAATGGTTGATGTAAGATGCCATTCTCGAGCACCAGGAGGGCCAGCTTGGCTGTCATGGCCCTGTGGCAGCTCACTGACACCAGTGATGGAGCACGTGGTGCAGGGGATGGTGGCGAGTGGGACTGACACAGCTCTCCAACAGCCTGCCTTTCTGAAGTAACTGCCACCCTGAGAAGTGAAGTGCTGTAAGCTGTGATAAAGAAAAGCATCAGAGGGCATGTTCCTGGTTAATATTGTGAAATATTTGTAGGCCCCCAAGACTGTGCTCTGATCCTAGGTTTTGAATGTAAAGTAAGTTGGTCCCCAGACCCGGAATCCTTCCAATATGACCACATTGTAAGTCATGGGTTGCAGAGTCAACCTGAGTTCCCCCCCAGGCATAGGATAGAGTGAGAGCCTGTATTAGTTAGGGTTGTCTGGAGGGGCGGAATCCATAGAAAACGCATGTATAATTATGCAAAGGGCTCCACTAGGCAGGCTCAGAGTACCGGGGGGGAGAGAGACCACACTGACCATCGGCGGCTGGAAAGCCAGAGGTCCAGAAGCTGCCCAGGCCAATGGAAGCTGCAGGACGACAGGAATTGAGGCTGCAGCTCCAGTCCCAGGGAGAGGTCACCACCTAAGTCTGAGTTGGAGGCTGGAGAAGCTGGGGACTGAGAGACTGATGTCCAAAGGCCGCAGCAGCACAAGGTGCATCTGCTCAGGAAGACTGGCAGCTTCAAAATTGGAGCACATCCATCTTTCCCTCTTATTCCATCCAGGCTACAAGAATATTAGGTGGCATCACCCCCATCTGCAGTGGGTCTCCCCCTAAGCTTGCTGGTCTACCTGTCAACCATCCATGTCCGGCCTGCAATCAGCAGTTACAGCATCCTTGAGAGGCTGGAGGTTTTGCACATCTTGTGCTTCATGATGACGGCCCTCAGCGGCTTTCACAATGTTAGATAAACCGAGGGGGTGAGAAGCAGCCCTTTTCCCTTCGCCCTGTAAAAAACCCCTCAGTTTTCAAGGACTTCCCTCGGTGGGTGGGGTTTGCTCATCATTTTAGGTCCCATCAGCCCTGTGGCTGTCCTCCGAAGACTTTGTCATTTATCCACCAAGGAAAGGTCTTCTTTCCGGAAGGGTGGTGCCTTTAATTCTTACTTGGCAGAAAGTTTAGAAGGTGGCAGTGGAAAACCATCATTCAGAAACTGGAACTTACATGGACTCCTGTGCTTTTTCCACCCAGCACTCTCCAGCCTGAGCCCCTCCTGGCTCTGGGGCTGCCTCCGTGTCTGTCCCTGCTGGCTTCCTCACCTATGGGTGCTCAGGACTCTGCCTCCAAGCCGCAGGTCTCCAGGGCCTGAGGCATTGGTCTTGAGAGGAAGTGGCAGAGGCTCCATGAGCTGAAGTCCCCAGGGAGAGTTCCTGAGCCCGTGCGTCTCACCGATCTGGAACTCTGACTCCCATGACCCTTGGCTCATCCCTCCCAGCATGGGACTCCCAGCCAGGCCTCTTCTGCCTTTCCACTTCAGAGGTCCACTGAGCTTCAGCGCCAGGCTTCCCAGCCTTGGGATGAGCTTCACCGTCGGTGACACAGCAGATGTGACCATCACCCCTGTGTGCCAGCCCCGTGGATTAGGGGTCGCCTAGCGGGTTCGTAGGGCCCCCTTCTGTGCCTGCCAGGTGGGTTGCGGAAGTGCAGCCTCGGAGACCACATCTGGTCCCTCCCCATGTTTGCTTCCCGGCTGACATTAACTACGCAGCTACCCTCTACCTCGCCCTCCTGCCGTGACTTCTCTGCCTCAGAGCAGCCAACCGCGGGTGGAACCGGGAGCAAATCACACATCTCTTTCTTTAAGCTGCAGGGTGGGAACCGTGTCTCACCAGGGGAAAGTGAAGGAACATAGCTGACCACTTCCAATCCCACTAGCCCAGCTCACACCCCAACCCTGGAGAGAAGCCCCGAGTGGAGCAGGCTGAGCCCAGTGCCCCGCGGTGGTGCCCTCTGTATCCTCACCTCGGCAGGCAGCGTGGCCCCTGCTGCCTCCTGTCCTGAACTCCTGGGAGCAAGCTCAAGGACCTCCTTTGCTTTCTCACAGGACAGCAGTGTCCAGCTTGTGGTGGGCACCAGGGATTGTTAGCTGTGCTCTCAGGAAGCTGAGAAACCACCCCAAAGGGTGATAGCTTCCAAGGGCAGGAAAGCCCATGTGCATGGCTGCCCATGCTCACACCAACACTGTCCACCTCGCAGGGAGCATCCCACCTTCCCACGGGCCCTGGCCAGGGGGACCTGGTCACAGGGAGATTCTACAGTCCACACGTGCACACACCATACAGGGCTCTGTCTCTACGAGCTTCCAGTGACTCCTGGGAGCAGGAATGAGCAGCCGTTTTGTGTGCGTGGCTATGACAGGAAATATTTACGCAGTGAGGCCAGGGAAAGGTTAAGGGATCCTACAGGGGAGGGGAGTTTTTGCTCAGAGAGAGGATGGAAGCGTAGCAAGGCTATGCCAAGGGCAAACCTGCCCACTGAAGCCTCTCGGTCCCTCCTGGCCATCTCCACACACCCGAGACTCAGCTGCTGCTGTCAGCACCCTGTCCTGGCTGACATATCTGAGCTGTGCCTGGCTGGAAGGCGTGGACTGCACACCGTCTCGGCCCGTCGTGGACTGCTCCCTCTGGAGGTGGCTGCTCTCAGACTCCTGCAGGAGCTGCAGAAACAGAGGCATGGTCGAGCCTGGTGACTCCTGGGTGAAGGATGACAGCTTAGCGACCTCTGCTCCAGAGCCTGTGGCCCTCTCCACCCAGCTACCCCTCAAATGCTTCATCCTCATGGTCAGAATTTTCTCCATGAACTTTGGATTTCAGATGTGAAACTGAACGGGCCCTACTTGTTCCTGTGTTTCTTCCTTGGGATACCCAGTGCCCAGGTAAGAGAAAGACCCTGGAATAAAGCAGCAGAGGAGAAGGCGCACGTTTGCAGTCCCCATTGTCAACACCCAAAGCTGGATTAACGGTGACTTTCACTTGCCAGGCCGGCCGCAGCATCAGCGCGAGGTTTCCCCTCCACCGCTGCACCTGCTTGCGCAGTCCCAGGGAAAACCTGAAGCCCGGCAAATCCACCACACAATGGCGCTCGGAGCGGGGCCTGTGAATTAAAGGTCTGCATTGTTTGCAAGGATTATTTCCCTGCCTTTACCAGCTTCAAAGGACTGCGGATCTTCACTCCCTTCTCTATTGATCCTGGGCTGATCAGATTAACTTTGTTTTGGATTCCGATTGAAACAAAGACAAACAGATACATTTTAAGCACTTTCATGTATAGTTTTGTTTCGGTTTAGAATTCTTACTGTGTGTCTACTTCCTTGTTGTAAAGATTACTGAGCAGTTGGAGGAAAATAAGGGAATTACCATAAATTCTACTCACTAAATACCAACACTTTCAGGCAAATTATCTCAACTGCAAAATACTTTGGCATACCAAGTAATTATGTGAGATTAAAATCCCACTGTAGGTTTACTTTCCCCTGTTAATTTATAATAGAATTACCTGTACTCAAGAAAACTAAAAGATTAGCAAGCACTAGAAATCAAAGACATCTCTCAACACCACAAAAATAAAGTCAAACATTTACCCTACTCAGTGACTACTTCAGATTTCAGATAAAATTATTTAATGCTCCCCTTCTCTTTAATGAGCCAGAAAGAATGTGAAGGGCATTTCCCTGGAGACAGACCGTCCTCGGTGTCTACAGAGTGTGGAGGGGTTTGCTGGGCCCACACTTGTCCCGGGGCCTGACTCAGACACCCAGATTAGGGGCTGCTTTCCACACCTCCTGCATGGCACCGCCTCTGTCGGGTGGCTGCTGACGCTGCGTTTAAACCCTAGACCCCGGGGGCTGGGAAAGCAGCCGCCCCAGGGCCAGCGTAAGGGCCCCGACACTGCCTGGGCTCAGAGATGGAGACTTCCCGCCACACCCCACCTCCTCGGCAGTGAACCCGGAGACAGGAGGGCTCTTTCTGCTGCTGCTTCTCTGGCCCTGCTAGCCCCCAGCGAAGCCCCATTCACAGACTGTGTAGACCAAAGCTAAAGGAACCCTCCTTTAGGAATCCGTTAAGACCTTGGTTCACCCTTGTGGGAATGCAAAGAGGGTCCCACTGTCTAGGAGGGTCTGGGTCTCGGGACTTCCAGGACTGACACTCTAGGAAACAAAGGCAAGATGATGGCCCACAAGCAGCAGTGGCTCAGCTGTCCCTGAGGCCTGCGCGGCAGGGAAGCCAGGGTCACGTGTGGCCTAACGCTGGCTAAGCTCCTCAGGCTTTCCCTGCTAAGTTCTCAGAGTAGGAGTTGGTTTGCACGCCTGACTGAGCTGACCCAGTCACTGCCCGACCCAGCCTGCTGGAAGAGCGGCCCTGAGTGCGCACACCCTGTAAATGAGGGAGTAGGGACTTCACTATTGGCCCCTTAACGGGAGGCTCCCGTGTCGGTGTCACTGAGGACCATTCTCCAGTTGGCAGGAGGAGGGGATCGGTCTGCTTGCCGCGGTGTCTGGGGCTCCTGCTGTGGTGGGAAGACAGGCCTGAGGGATGACATCCAGGGTGCAGGGGAACTCGACCTGGCAACATCAGCAAGCACCAGGGCATGTGCAGCCTCTCATATTCCCTCTGGCACCAGCTGTCACAGACCCAAGGTCACCTCCCGTCCGAGCTGCGCAGTGCATCCCGATGAGGACACAGATGCTTGAAACCACCTGAGGCTGGCGATCGTTGAAACCTACCATGAAGACATTCTGATTTATCTAATATCAAAAAGTACTCTTACCATGCAACAGACACCTTGGTTAGCAGCCAGTGTCTCTGAGCTGTGGCCTCTGCACCTTTTGGCCGCTGTCTCTGGAGGCTCCATTGCTGTCCTGATCCTTGAAGCACAGGGTGGGAGGACGGGAGCCACCCCATCCCCCTCACTGCACGGACCTCAGCAGAGGGAAGTCACGCACACATAGGGGTTGCTGTGGGCAAAGGGGAGAAAGGGGAGCCTGCACCCCACCAGGGCTTGGAGAGGTTCTGTTCAGGAATCTCTGGAGTGAGGCAGGAGCCATCGCAGCGTCGACACATGGGGGTTTTTAAGGTCCCGGACGTGCAGTGTGAACCTGTGAAGGCAGCGACCTCACACAGAGCCATGTCCCCAGGAAGCACCTTCTTCCCGAGGCTGACAGCGCCCCAGCCCTTTCCTTTAGGAGCAGGGCATTCGAAGGACTCCCTGGAAGGAGGGGACACGGGAAAGTCGGGTACAGAAGAGTAGCCCTGTGCAGCCGGCGGGCAGGATGCGCGGTGCCACGTCTGCAGGCCAGAGGCTCCGCCCGCACAACCACTGCCGGGTGCGTCCTAGAGCTCGCTGCCCAGCAGAACGCTCCGCATGCGGGGAAGTGGTCCAGGCGGTCACCGTGCCACTCCCCATCCATCCGCTCCGTGTGACCCCGGGACCACTGAAATGTGCTGGCAAAACCAAGGAGCTACGCGTAAGCGCTGCTCAGCCGTCTCTGCACTTACGCTGAAGAGCCTCGTGCAGCAGCACGTGGAGACCGCGGCGCAGCGGGCAGGGGCGGTGCTAGCTGTGGAGCAGCGCCGGGGGAGCCAACCGCATCAGTCTGTGGAACAGGAATCTGCACTGTTCGTGCCGGGGTTTTCCCATTAAAACGCTCCATCTTTAGGCACACGTGAAGAGGTGAAATCCCCATGAACTGATGGAGAATGTGCATGCCAATCTAAGTTTGGGGGATAGATAGCTAGTAATATTTATCAAAAGTCTTCTCTTAATTTTTGTCTTTATTAGTACCCATCTGTGGTGTGTGACGATTCCATTCATTGTGGGGAGTTGGTACACGGGCGTGACACATCTTCGTTCTTTTAAGTGTGCACCCTTTATTCTGAGAATTCTATTTCTAGAGATCTCTGCTACAAAGTTAATTGAAGTTTCAGAACAAGATTAAGGTACACAATTATCAATAGCATCATTAATTGGTTATAAGAATTCCCAAACCCATTCAGTGACTATGGATAAAAGAATAACTAAATGGATTATGCTTTTTCTGTGAGGGTGACAGATTTCTAAGAATATTACACAATATAAGGAAATGTTTATATTTTAATTTTAAAAGTCTAGATAAAACAGTATATAAAATATGACCTTAATTTTATTTATGTTTGTGTTTGCATGCCTGACAAAAAGACGGATATTGCCTAGGATCTTATCAGAGAAGGAATATTTCTCTTTTATCATTTTCTGTATTTTCTTAAATGTCTCTAAACTATCTTCACCAAGTGAAAAAGTCGGTGACAGTGAATGTGTGCACCCGCCGGTGCGGGTCCTGCGGACAGCGGCCGTGGCGTGGGAAAGGTCAGCGAGGCGCAGGCGCAGAGCGCTCTGCTGACCCCCGCGGCCTCCAGACTGCCGCGGTGGCCCTGTCCGCTGTTACCTGGCTGTGCTGTGTGGGCGGTCCCCTCGGCAGAACCGACGCCTCCCTCCTCCTGAGGGGACGCTCTGCGCTGTGTCCCACACTAATTCTTGTTCTGAGACAGAAATGGTCACATGCTTTTCTATGCCAGTAAGAAGCACCACCACCCAGCGATGCGAGCTGCCGGACTCCAGGAAACGAGCACCTCCTGGCTTGGCACAGGTGCAGGAGAGGGAGTGACCCCTTCCTGCTGGGCCCTGCTGCCCTCCCAGACCTTCCGCACCCTTGGGAGATCACCAGTCACAACACGAGAGGAACCTGGTGGCTAGGAGTGCGCTGTGCTTCCCGGCCGCACGGGTGAATTCCTCCCCTGGGAGGGCCAGTCGGTAGCTCCAAAATCAACTTCTATGCAAACTTGTGATGACTAACTTAGTGAATCATGTCAAATTTTAAACTTTATTTTATTTTATTTTTTATCAGCTGCTGGATAATTGAAGGCGAGAAGAGGCCCAATTGACATCCTGCCCCAGGCGTCAGCCTGCCTCGGCACAGCCCGGCTCGGAGACAGGTGTCAGAAAGAGAGCGCCGGGCGGCAGAGCGGCGCTCCCGCCCTGTCAGGATCCTCGCGGGCACCGCTGTCAGTGCGCCCACCCCACTCCCAGCCTGCGCTTTCCACGGGAGGTGAGCACCCCGCCGGACAAATAACGACGAAAGCAGACTTCCCAAAGAGGTGTGACCCTCAAATCTCACTTCAGTATCTTCGCTTGGACAAGTTTGCCAAAACCATTACCCAGTGTTTTACACAACTGACTGTCTCAATCAGTAGTGAAATAAGGTGCAAATCACAGGCTGCATTTTTTCCATGTTTAACTATCTTTGGAGGAAGTGTCTATTTTTAAATACATGGATGGGAGATGAGTCACCCCGCCTCCCGCTGAACTTCCCCCTGTCAATCCGTGCTCACTGGCGCCCTGCCCGGGGGCGCCTCACTCACTGTCTCTCCGCAGCGGCAGCGTCGGGGTGCAGCTCTGCCCTGTCCGTGTCGGGAAGCCGACTTCATGTCAGAATTCAGGAAACTGCATCGGTGAAAAGTTGGGCTGGAGCGGCTGGCATCCAAGCCACAGATTTCTACAGGAATCAGAACAGGGACTGGTTCTCCGTGCTCTTTCTGTATCTTCAACTGAAACAAAATACAACGAAACAAGACAACAACAACAAATCTCAGAAAACTAAAACACCACGTCTGGGCAAAATGGCAGAATTGGCCTAAAGAAGAGATTCGCAGGAATTTCCTTTTTTTCTGTTCTACACTCAAAACTACATCGGAACAGTAAGGGGACAGTTCTAACACAAAGATGACAGAACCCCCTTGCGATGAACGGGTGCCTCTATTCTGACACACGCAGCACCCAGGTGTTGAGCGCTGGTATTTCGAGGCACTGTGGGTTCCCGCCCTGGGCATCAGATCTGTCTGTAGTCAACCCTGCTCTCAGCAGATGTAATAGTGTTTTAAAGGTAAGGTGGAGGAGGTAATTGTTTTTCAAATATATTCAGAGTTATGTTCATTTAAATGTGAAGCTTCAAAAATGACTTTAAAATTAATGATTTATATTACAAAGACACACACATGCACACGCACACACACGTGTACTTTATTTTCAGTGGCAACATCTATCTCCTAGACTTGGACACACCCGTAAAGGGTATCATACAAAGGTAGAATTAATAGACTAGAATGAAAACTTCATCTTACTGAAAAACGTCTATACCCAGAAGGTCCACACTCTTGCTTCTGCCATCTTTCCACGTTTTTCTTCTATATATTCATCCTTCTCCCTTATCTCCTCAAACCACAGAATGATAGGTAAGTCTTTAGTCTTTTTTGCCTATGATGTGTGCTCTGAGTAATATTTTGGGCATTCTGTTAAGGTCATGATACACAGTGTATCAATTATTGTTATTAATTGTTTTGTTTTATTTTTTTCATATGAGTGCCTTTTATATGTTCTTCACTGATATCTATTTGTATTACATTAAGATAAAAAGTTTTAAAAAATAAGGTTGTGCGAAAAACCAAAAAATGTCAAAAGGTAACAAAGATGGAAAGCTTGATATTCATATATCAAAGAATGAAGCTGGACCTGTATGTCACACCAGGTGCAGACGCAAAGTCAAGAGAAATGAAAGCGTTGTGGGGTTGTGGCTGTGTTGAAGCAGCTGCCTTGCATGTGAGGGCTGGGATCTGACTGCCAGAACTACACGGAGGAAGGAAAGAAAGAAGAGGGAGGAGAGAAGGGAAAGAGGGAGGTAGGAAAAAGGGAGGAAGGAGAAAGGAGAAAATAGTTTTTGTGCTCAGTACCACAAAAGAAAAAATGGGTTAAAGAGTTAAACAGACTCTATCGAGGTAATGGGGAATTGCAAGGTAGAGGAACAGGGTTTTCCTGTGATCAAGCCCCCCACAAAACCACCGACCTGGACACATATCATCAGGAGGGAATACTCTCACCTGAGAACAGGGAATTGGGTGAGTGGGTACAGTACCGTGTGACAGCATGAAACAGGAGGAGACACTTGGAAAGGGGCAGAGGATAGAGCTTTGCCTTGCCTTGGTCACCCCGCTTGCAACGCAGAGCAGCATAACGTGGAGAGGGACAGTGTTTACCTTAGGAAGAAGACAGAAGCAGGCGTAGAATTTCCCTGGGAGCCCAGTATCAGACCCAGAAGCATAGAGTTGACCTTGGGACGGACGCCTGCTGCCCTGTCTCCAAGCCAGCACCTGCAGACTGAGTCCCAACCAGTGTGGGATAGGACCCCACAGACACAGCAAGACAGACTGACTGCAGTTCTGGACTGCACCGCCACTTGTCTTTGGTGGCCCACACACCTCTGGAGCTGGGTTTAGTGCCCAGCCCAGCATGGTGCTAGCCTCAGTGGCCCGAGGTCTCCAGTCTGGGGCAGTGCCATGGCTCCTGGGCCTCACTGACACCACAGACCTCCCACGGTCATGTACTGGGGACCCCACAGAAAACCTGCCTGCAAGGAGCATCCTAGATAAAGCCAGACAGTAAAGAAGGGGATGCACACCTCCCTGTTCCATCCCCAGACACCCCTGCATGGCCTCAGAGATCAAGAAGAATCAGGGAAACAGCAATCAGCACACAGACCAAATAGAGGGCACCGACTGACCCTGAAGAGATAATGCTGTAATAACTGCCTAACAAAGAATTCAAAATAAATATTTTAATAAATTTCTGTGAACTTAAGAAAAGACAGAGAAGTCAGAGGTGGCAACACACCCCCACAGTCCTGTCACTTTGAAAGTCTGAGGCAGGAGAACAGGATGTTTGCGCTCAGCTTGGGCAATACAGAGACCTAAAAAGACAGTGTCTCAAAATTTTAAAAAATAAAAAAAGCAAGTTGGGGATGCAACTTTGTGCAAAGGTCCTAAGTTCAATTCATAGCACCACAAGAAAAAAGAGAGAGTGAGAGAAAGAAAAAGGAAAGGTAAAGAAAAGAAAAATAGGGAGACAATCAAAATATTTATCAGACAAATTTAACAGAAAGATATGAATAGCTGACAAATCAGTGGAAATCCTGGCTCAGTGTTTTATCCTGGATAAAATTTTTAAAATGTACTACCAAACATGAACAGCATAATTAATCAAACAGAAGAAATACTTTGTGAATTCAAGGATAGATTATGTAAAAATATAGTCAGAAGAGAAAAAAGAAAGAATAAAAAAATGAAAGTTTATGTAAAATATGGGAAAATAATAAAAGAGAAAATGCATGAGTTACTAATGTTCAAGACGAAATACAGAAAACCCAAGAAAGTAGAAAGCTTATTTTAAAAAACAGTAGGATAAGGCTTTCCAAACCCGGAGAAGGATATGAATACCCAGGTAATACGTGGTCAAAAGTCTCAAGTCAGATACAGTTCATGTAAGATTA
>RJWM01012909.1:0-54777 GCA_004363535.1 Dasyprocta punctata | reverse complement strand
AAAAAAAAAAAAAAAAAAATTCCATGACAAAGAACAACTAGAGAAATTCATGAACACCAAACCAACCCTATGAAGAATAATAAAAGATATTCTAGATAGAGATAAAAATGATCACAATCACAAAATCAACAGCAGAAAGGAACCACCAGGCAGAGCAAGCAATTAAACAGAGATAGGAAAAGTAGGAAACCAACAGCAAGAAAATATCATGACAATGATAAGCCAGTATGTTATAATCATCAATATAAATGGCCTCAATTAACTAATCAAAAGAAACAGACTGGCGCATGGGATCAAGAAACAAGATCCAATGATATGCTGCATACAAGAAACACATTTAACTCAAAAAGAAATTCGTCAACTGAAAATCAAAGGATGGAAAACAATACTTCATGCAATAGGAACCCAGAAAAAAGCAGGGGTAGCTTTTCTGTTTGCAGGCAATGTGAACTTCAAACCAAGAATGATCAAAAGAGATAAAGTAGGTCACTACATACATGTTAGAGGCTAACTTCAGCAGAAAGAGATAACAAAAATAATAGACATGGAAAATCAAATAAGCAATTACACAATTTTAACAGGAGACCTTAATACCCTTTGTCACAAAAAGATAGATGACCTTGATAAAAAGTTAGCAAAGAAATATCAGAAATGAGCCAAACCTATGAACAAATGGACTTAGTAGACATTTATACAGTGTTCCACCCAACGACATGAAAATACACATCCTTCTGAGCTGCACAGAGGATGTTCTCCAGAATGGACTGCATACTAGCCTGTAGAACATGTTTAAGTAAATACAAAGGAATTGAAATTATCCCATGCATAGTATATGATCATAGTGCAATGAAATCAGAAGTTAATGGAAAAAGAAACTGCAAAAACTCCATAAACACATAGAAAGTAAACAACACTCTACTGAACAACCAATGGATCATAGATGAAATTAAAAAAGAAATTAAACAGCATCTACAATTAAACAAAAATGCAAATACAATGTATCAGAACCTGTGGGACACAATGAAAGCTTCACTAAGCTTTATAGTAGTGAATTCTCACATGATAAAAACAGAATGAGCTCAAATAAACAACCTAAAGTTTCAGCTCAAGATTCTGGAAAATGAAGAACAAATCAAGCCCAAAGCACATACAAGAGAAGAAATTATAGCAATCAAGGCAGAAATTAACACAACTGAGCCTAAAAAAGCAACACAAAGAATTAATAAATTGAAGAATTGATTGTTCAAAGCAATAAATAAAATTGATAAACCCCTAGCAAATGTTATCAAAAAAACAGCGAGGTAAAAAATCCAAACTCAAGCAATAAGGAATGCAAAAGATGAAATCATTACAGATTCTGTGTTAATTCAGATAATCAAAATTTACTTCAAAAATCTTTACTCACATAGGATGGAAACCACAGAAGAAATGGACAAATTCCTAGATATGTATGACTCACCAAAGCTGAATCAAGAAGATATAAAAATTCTGAATATCCCAATATCAGTTAATGAAATTGAAAATATAATTAACAAAAAAGAAAAGTCCATGTCCTAATGAATTCTCTGTTGAATCCTACAAGAAATTTAGAGAAGATTTAACACCAATACCCTGCAAACTCTTTAATGAAATTGAAAGTGAACCAATACTCCCTGGCTCATTCCTGAAGACAGGTATAACCCTTATAACAAAATCACTGAAAGACCCAACCAAAACAGAGAAATACAGGCCAAAATCTCCCAAATGACCATAGATGCAAAAATTCTCACTAAAATACTAGCAAACAGGATGTAGAAAATCATCAAGAAAATTATACACCATGACCAAGTAGGCTTCATCTCTGGAATGCAGGGACGGTTCAACATATGCAAATCAATAACTGTAATACACCATATCAACAGAATCAAAGACAAAAATCACATGATTGTCTCAATACATGAGAAAAATCTTTTAGTAATGCCCAACATTCATTCATAATTAAAAAAAAACCTTACAGACAATCAGAATAGATGGTCTTTACCTTAAACTGATAAAATCCACCTATGTCAAACCAACAGCCAACATCTTACTACATGAACAAAAACTGAAAACTTTCACTCTACAATTAGAAACAAGACAGTGGTGTCCTCTATCATCACTCCTATTTAATATAGTTCTGGGAATATTAGCCAGAGCAACTAGACAAGAGAGAGAAATAAAAGGAATAAGGATAAGAAAGGAAGAAAAATTTATCATTATTCACAGATAGCATGATACTCTACGTAGAAGATCCCAAAAACTCCACCAAAAACGTCTAGATATCATAAGCAAATTCAGTAGCATAGCTGGATACAAAGTCAATACTCAGATAATCAATAGTATTCCTGTACATGAACAACAAACTCACTGACAGAAATTAGGGAAACAACACCTTTCACAATAACATCCAAAAAAATGAAACACCTAACAAAGGAAGGAAGAAGTCTGTATATTGAAAACTACAGTACTCTGAAAAAGGAGATCAAAGAAAAGATTAAACCTGGGGTCAGGGGGAGCCCTCTCTCTCCTGATAGGAGGAAATGAACTGCCCTCTCACTATAGGGGCATTTACTTATACATTCAGCAACTTAATGTCACAAGACACCCTATTGCCTAGTAATCTGCATGTATGGTAACCTAAGGGCTTAATGTTTTTTGGCACCTGGAGTTCCTTGTTTTTGAGGCTTCCCTTGGATGGTCTTTTTTCTCAAAACTGCTTGGTCGGCCCCTGCAGATGTGGTCAAATTGCAGCTTCAGTGACTCCCAACATCTCCCACTTTTGTGTTTTGTTGTTCCAAGTTATGGATGATCAGTTGAAGTTGGAGGAGCTGTTGTTGGAGAAGACCTTTTTATTTTTGAACACTTTCTATTTTGAGTGAATTTATTTTTTTTAGGTTAAATATTTCCAATCCAAGGATTTTAAGTCCCTACATTTGGTAGCTGAAACCCTATAGGTTCAGTAATCCATAACAGTAGTCAGTTACCAGTGTAGCCAGCAATTTTCAGAAGGTGGTAGTGATTTGAGATTTTTATAAAACTAACATTTACTATGACATTGTTTTATATTTCTTGTAGTTGTATTTTTCTGCGGAATGTTCAAGACCAAGTTAAGATGAGACCTATTGCAATTACAATCATTCTCTTGATGTCTATCAGGGTTGCTCAAGTTTCTTCAGGAATTATTCTGTAACTATGCACAGCACCTCTCAGCTCCTCTGCGTCAACTGTCTGGATGGGTCACAGTCATTGCTTGACCAGGTTGCTTTCTGTGAATGCTTGGGAAATTTTTTCCCCTGGTGATTCTCCTTAGGCACACCACTCATTGATGATCACTTTCCTCTGTGGTCTCACAATCTTCTTGATCAGAAGGCAAGAGACTCACTGAGTATCATATGTCACAGCAGAGATTCTATTGTGTCCTGGGCCCTTGTTGGCCTCTGAGGGATAGGACCAAAATATTGGCTATCCTTTTAATCCATCTATCTCTAATTTTTGGTCTCTAAACCCCAGTTGTTAAATATCCAGAAAAAAATATTGATCGCAATACAGTGTAGTAGAGATGGTAAGCTTAACTTTACTCTCTTATTTAAATATAAAACACCTTAAAACATAAAATGGAACTATTATTTTCCACTAACCATGGATTTTGTTTTCCTTTGGTACCGTGAATCAAACTCAGGACCTCTTGCTTTCCAGGCAGGCACTGTGCTGCTGAGCTATATCCCCAGCCCACCTATGGATGCTTTAACATTTAAATCCTCACAGAATGTTAACAAAGTTACATATTTTGCATACACAATTAGAAATCAAAACCATACATAGTGTTACAACATGACAATAATGATGATATTTTGTAACACTCTTGAATTTTCATTTTGAAATAAAATATCCCCATACAGTCACTCATCCTATCTAATACATAAGAAACTTTTAACTAATTTGTTTACTTTAAGTGGCATTTACATCTCATAAATTTTTGTTAAAGGCAGAGGTCTGAATCTATAACAAAAGTATGTCAGCATAAATATTCCCTGTTGTACATTTTGGAAGACTTGTACATCTGGAGGCATGAATACATGTAATACACCATGAAGCTAATATCAATCATTGTCATAGCCATATGAAAACCTTTGTATCAGAGCATCTTTAAATAAAAGACCCTATAGTCTAGAAAATTTAATCTTTTGGCAATGACCAATGTGAACATATCACAATAATATATTTTAGTAACTTTTATTGGTGTATCTCCCATTAGACAATGGAAATCATTGGGGCCTCTCATTAATACACAAGAACTGGTTAATGTTACCAGGGAGCTACTTTCTTATTCATCAATAGGAGTCCTTCCAATAATCTCTCCCCCCCACCCTAAAGGATTTTTGTTTAAATATCTTAATTTTTCCATGACTTATGAAAAACCAATCACAACATTTAACACATTATTTTTGAACAGTGAGTGACTCTCAAGTCATAATGAACAACAATGTACATTACATTTACACAACCAATTTTAGCATCATTTTGACTAGCTGGCAACACTGTGGAAACATACTTTTTAAATCTGTGACCCAAATTAAACTTTGATCAAATGATCCAAAAATGCAAAAGAAAAAGGAAAGAAAAGTTGTGGAACGCAAATGAAAAAGAAGAGCTGTTCGGATATGACAGATAAACAAGTATTCAGTCTATTAGCAGAATGGAAAGACAAACATCTTTACCAAATCAGAGTGCACTCAAATATATTTTTCAACAAATTTAACCATATAAATTTTTATGATTTTAGAACTATAACTATAAATACACTAGTCAGATTTAGTAGGTCAATTAGCAGAGATCTCTTGTAAGAACAATCTGGAAAGAACAAAATCTTATCTATAATTAATATATATTTTTGTATTTTATCTTAATTGATCTTACTAGTAATTTCTGTGTTCCCTTCTTTTCTGTAGTTTTCAGTTCAGTTATCTCTATACATTTAGTCATCTACTCAGACCTATGATTTCTATTTTTTGTTACCATCTCGTGGGCAACCTGAGTCAGCTCTTTCAATTAGCCCTATGTCATGTCTAGCTCTATCCTTTTCTATTTGTTGTGGTGTGGTCTCTGAGGTATCATTGCCATAGGATGAGCATCAGTTTCTTGAGAGGTGGAATCAACTCCTTATCCAGGTTTGGGTTTATGACACAGGCAAACAAAATGCTCTGGTACCCAGATAGGCCATTCAGCATTTTCTGGAAAAACACAAGCATATCCTTGATCCCAAATTAGCACTAGACTGGGACCTTTCATTGTCCAGTATGGCAATCTTTTCAAAGTACCCTTCCTAAGTTTTTATTCTTTATCTGATTAAATTGTCTTTCTGGTATCATAGTTCCATGTTTAGTAGAATTTAAAAAGTTAATAGTATATATTGCCAAGTGCAGTGTGTTAATGGTATTTTAATCAAGATTGCATTAAATCTGTATAACAGTTTATGAAGTATGGTCATTTTCACAATATGTTTCTTCTTATCCATAAGCAAAGAATATCTTCCTATTTTCTAATATTTTGATATTCTCTGTGATCTCCTTTTCTTTATTTTTTCATTCTCTCACAGTCCTTCCCCCTGGGAACATCAAGAGCTGTGCTGGTTGTGGCAGATAAGTGAAGCTGAGATGGGGGAAATGAGAAAAGAAGGAAGGGAAAAGTGAACAAACAATTAAGCAAAAAACCCACACACAGTTCTGATTTTCCAGCAGGCTAGCTCCGAGTCTTTCATAGATTCTGAAACACAGCAACCATAGAATCTCCAACACACATGCAATTTTCACTCTTCTGCTTGCTTCACGTTTATTTCTATTTTATGATCCAAAACAAGTCACATGGCCAGTCCAGACTCATGAAGTGGAAGAAGTTTCAGTCTTTGGGGAGAGGAACTGCAAAGCACTGCAGATATTTATGCAGCTTACTGCAGTCCATTTTCTGGTCACAGTAATGCACATTACTGTCATTTGTGAAATGCATCTATCTGTGTTCGCCTAAATATCTCCTATGAGTAGAGCACCAGATTTAAGCCCCATGAACACCACCTCTTTAAATGGGACTCCTTTTCACATGGAGCTTCAATGAAGAGAAGGTACATGCCCCTTACCACACATGAATGCCATATAGATTCACTATATGCACCATACTATGCTGTGCCATATTAGTTAAACTATGCAATAATAGAGGGGAATCACTGGTTCATAAACATTTTGAAATCCTGCAGGATTCTCCACTCTACAGGTGGAAGATATTCTTAGTTAGAACTTAGTTTTGTTCCCTGGGAGTGGCTCTCTGACCCACTTCCTTTACTATACTCTCTACATAGATTCCTTATCCATTGCCCTTCATGTTTTTGGGCCCTATCCTTTGGCCTTCTGGTACCATTTGTGAAATGTCTGCTCTTTTTTGTTTTCAGTGTTCTGTTGGCAGATGTCTATCTACTTTCTGAAAGTAGAATTTAGGAGTAATAGGTTTTAATGATATTTAAACCATATTAATTTTTTAAAGCACAAACTGGTGTTTTAACATGTTCTTAAAATTTCTAGAAACTTTTATTTAGATGAAAGGTGATTCTAATACTATCTTAAATCTTTCAGAGGCTGTAGTGCTGACTACATAGCCACACTTTTGATTTGATTTTTTACTTTTAAGAGTGTTTTTTTTTTTTAACTAAGCCAGAGGTGTAATATGAAAAAGTTTGATTTTCTAACCGAGTAACAGGGCTGAGAATTTAGCTTAGTGGTGCAGCACCTTCCTGAGAAGCATGAGGTCATGAATTCAATTCCTGGTAACCCCCCCTAAAAAAAAGACAAATGTGTCTAACCCAGTAAGTACTAAGCATTCTATATTTCCTACAAATTCTGCTTGAAAACAAAGTAATTCTCTCTTTTGACTCATCTTTCTCTGTCCCTCATCATACCAGAAATAAAATGCCATTTTAAAGATCTGTCTGACAATCTCCTTAGCAAAGAAGAAAATTCACTAGGTCCTCCTATGTAACCCCAGCCACCATGAAAAGAGCTTTCCAAAGTTTTCTCTTGGCTACTTCAGTCTCTGCCTGCTACCTGGTCTCAAAGCTAATGCCACATATTATAAGTTTGTCTTTTTGGCACCACCCGGCACTTGGCTTCCAATTTTACTATCAGTTATCTCTTTCACTATGAAAACTATCCTGAAATACAGTTGCCAGTTTATAATAAATTTCTTTGGCTTATAGTGATGTGGGACTGAAGTTTAGGCTGGACTCAGCCAAGATTCTGTCTTTGCGCCCCTCAGTTGTAATTCTGTCATGTGACCAAGTGCAGTGCAGCCAGGGGCATTGTCACTGGACTAACTGGCTTGGTGAGTTAACTGGGGCATGACTGGGCCATGTGCCTATCATTATCAGACAGGCAAATTCAGGTTCTTGGACACAGTAGAAAAGCAGCAGTCCCAAGATCAGTGACAACAGCACTTCTAATACCTCGAGGATTTTGAAGCTTTTGGTTTTGTTACTTTTGTCAGTATTTCACATCCTAAAATAGTTATAGACAGTCCAGATTCAAGAGGTATAAGAAAGACTTTTGTTTGCTATCTCCTGTTTCCTATAGTTCTTTCTTTTTCTGATTTCATTTTACTCTTTTGTTAGACCACAGCTTCTTAAGAAATAGTAGATTTTTGTTTTGAGAACTCTTTTATTTAAAACTGTCTTGTTCTTCCTTCTATAGTATTCTGCCTTTTGGTGGAAGGGATACTGGCATTGAACTCAGGGCCTTCACATGAAGCAACATCCCCAGATCTTTTTATTTGTTTTTTTAAATTTCAAGACATGATCTCACTAAGTGTCTAAGTCTGCCTGCTGTCGTTTGACATGGTGTGCACTGTATGTAAGATTTTTATTTTTTGTACTGGGAATAAAACTCATGACCTTGTGCTTGCCAGTCAGGCACTGTGCTGCTGAGTTATAACCCCAGCCTTGCCTGGCACATCTTAAAGGCATCTCTCTATTGTGCTCTATCTTCCACTGTGACTGTTGAGAAATTTGAAGAGGATTCTAAATCTTGATCCTTTGCAGATGAACTAGTTCTCTTATATTATGAAACCATGACTCAGTTTCTGTCTCTTAAAGACTTACTGTAACTTTTCTCCTTCAGTGTCACATGAACATTGATATCTGTGCAAGGTCTTGGGAGCAAAGAGCTCAGGGGAGGCTTAGCATGTAGAAATTGCTACCTGTCAATGTTTTAACACACAATGCAAGTTCATGTGTTGGTAATTTAATGAGGTGAGACCTTTAATGAATGATTATGTCAGGAAGGCTCTGCTACCATTTATCCCCTTATAGTCTCTTGTCTTTCACCATCAGATGACTTAGCAAGAAGACTTGCAAGGTTTAAACCCATTGATCATTGCTTTGCCAGGCTCTTGAACTATAAGAAATACACCTCTAATCAGTTGTGGTCATTCATATCTGTGATCTCAGCACTCTGGAAGACAGGCAGGAGAAGCTCATGTGTGCATCCAGCTTGGGCAGTTTAAAGAGACCTCATTTGAAAAACAAACAAATAAATAAAACATCAAAGCAAAACAAAACAGGATGGGGACATAGCTCAGTGTAAAAGTCTTGGGGTTCAATATATAGTAACACTAAAACAAAAACTGTCGGAGACCACTACAGAGCAGCTCTGAGCAGGATTTAAAATTAACTAATTGGCTTTCTGTTTATCTGTGAGCCTGTCCAAGGCCTAGGCCCCTTGCCTGGCAATGGGAGCTGATTCATAGTAATTGAACCTCTATGAATCACTGGTCCTGGCAGAGGTCTGTAGTGACCTGTGATGTCAGAGATACCTCAAAAGGCAAGATAAGGTCACTGCCGATGACATCTGGCTCAGACTCAATTATATAGATAGAGACTACAGCTGCAAACATCACATATCTGCAGCATCTGTTTCCCACCATAAATGTCATCATGGAGATAAGGCAGTTCGCCTTAATTGGCACAATTTACTTCTTGGAGAAGTCTTTAAAGTGACTCCCAAGGTCCTCCTCATTTCCCGGGCTTTCTTCAGTAACCCCTCTCTTTGTCTGCTTTGAAAATAAATACAGGCAACGGAGCGAGGCTCTTTGTCTTGGCCCTCATGATAGCGGCAGAGTCAAGAACTCTGTAGGGTCTTTGATCCTTCTGGAGCCCTAAAATCATACCACTTGTCTCATTTATTTAAACCTTTGCACTCGTTCAGGAGATTGGGGATCTAGGCCGCATCCCCAATAAAAAACAAAAAACAAAATAGAAGAAAAATGAAAAAGAATCCTCATAATCTTGTAAATTACTCAGTTTCAGGTTTTCTTCATATGTGTACTCTAGCAGCACAAAACAAATGAAGAGCACCCCATAGCAGTATAACATTTCACATTCAAACAAAGTTTTCACACATTCAAAATTGTTTCTCTTTATCTCAAATAACCTCTTCAAAACAACCTCAGATATATTTAGAAATAGACTAAAGAAGAGAAAAGGTGAAAATTAGAGCTTCATTTTTGTCTCAGCAGATTTGCATGAGAATTTTCTTACCTTTTTGAAAAGTTTCCTGTTGAGCCAGAAGCCTGGCTCTGCATACTGGTATGGGTAGTTGCCTTAGATGTGGTTGCTGGATCCAAAGTGAAAGGAGAGTTTTGAAATCACATCCAGGTTAACTAATGCTTACTTCTTTGAAGAAGAAATGTGGATGATGATTCTTAACACCGAAGGCCCATACTTTCATTAAAAGGGCAATTCTACAGGAGAGAAAGAAAGAAAAGAAAAGACATTGTACTGAGATGGAAATCTAAAATTATGGCAAACATTCATTCCAAACTATCCACAGGAAGACAGGTATCTGACACTATTAATTAGTACTGAATATTAAAGGATTGGAAAGATTAATTCAACATGAGGTTTAAAAATCCTTGCTCTGTTTTTTTTTTTTTTTTTTTGAGGCACCAGGGATTGAACTCACAGCCTCGCACCTGCCAGGGCAAGCACGTAAGCCACTGAGCCAAACTCCCGGCCCTAGTTTTTGAGGCAGAGTCACACTACGTAGTTCAGGCTGGCCTTGCGCTCACGTTGTAGCCCAAGCCGGTCTTGAACTCACAACGCTCCTCCTACCTCAGCCTCCCGAGTGCTGGGATTAAAGGCGTGTGCCACCACGCCTGGCTCTTGCTCTGTTTTGTTCTTAGTTCTCTTTCTTCAGTATTTTGGATGATAAGAAGGTGTTAAGATGACATAGCATCTCTTTATAATGCAAATGTGATATGAAATGTAACTGAAAACTAAATCACAAGTTGAAGAAAAACAAAAGAAAATATTGAAGTTATTCCAAAAACACCACTTCTCCAAGAGGAAATTAACTTTGCAAATGTATTTCCTTTTCCATTCAGGCACAGATGGGAAATCAGAAAAATACATTTAAAACAATTTTTATTCTAAATAATTTATTTATTTAGAATAAATAAATTTATTTATTTATTGTGGATATTCTGTGAGTTTGAAAAAGTGTAAAGTGTAAATCAAGATCCCATAAAAAAAAGCCAAGTGCGGTGGCACACACCTGTAATCCCAGCACTCTGGAGGCTGAGGCAGGAGGATTGCCGCAAGTTCAAGGCCAACCTGGGCTACAAAATGAGTTCAAGGCCAGCCTGAACCATAGAGTGAAACCCTGTCTCAAAAAGACACCCCCCAAAAAACATCTCATAAAAATATCAAACAGAAATGGACAAAGCAAAGGAGAATTTTTCATTTAAAAAAGTTTCGATAACCATAGGTAGTTGTGTTTATTCCAATTTTATACCAAATGTTATTGCATCTATTAAATATATAGGATAAGAGTATATACCCTATTCAATCTTGAGCAGAAACATGAAATAAAACAATAAACAAAACAATATTAATTCTCAGATTACAATTCCAATGGCTAATTTTGCACTCAATATCTGCCTACCACAAGTCTATGTTTAAGGAAATATTTCTCCTTGTAATCATTTTGTGGCCTTATACATAAATTGAGGCTCATTGAATCATCCACTAACCTCAGATATTTACTATTTTGAGGAATAATGACTGGTAAACAAAAAGATATAGCTGTTTTATTAGAACCACTGCAATACACAATCAGTTACAATAAGGCTGTAAGAGGAGGATAAAGGTTCTGTAGCAATTCAATGCCTCTGCTTCAGCAAAGACGCCGACATTTGATGCAATTATGAAACTGTTTATAAAGTATGTGATGATGAATGTGGGCCAATAGCAACTAGAGGCACAAAAACTCATTAGGACGCTGCTGCTGTATTCTAGCCTGTCATTAATGAGCACCTAAATATGGAAATGTTATCTGACCAGGAGAGAATGGGTGGATATAGGAAATACTGTGAAAAACTTGAGTAACAAATTTGCTAGTATCCTAAGAAAAAAAGCTCAGATAAAAGAAATAAATATAAAGTTATTATACAGACTCCTGACATCTGCAATCTCCAGAGTGATCAGGTTTTGGAAATTTGTTCAAAACATAACTCTACTCACACATCAAAACAACTGCATCTGCTCCTTGCTCAGGTAGTTTGGGCATCTCAAATGAACCCTTAATGGATAAAATTCCACTGTGTACCTAGTGCAGGATTAGGTATTTGAGAAAATTACAAAGTCAGAGCAAAACTGTTCACGTCATACCATGGAATCCTTGCAGTCTTTGGAAACATGGAAACTGACATGATTTTTTTTTTTTTCCGGCACTGGGGATTGAGCACACAACTTTGTGCCTGCCAGACAGGTGCTTAAGCCATTGAGCCAAACTCCCAGCAACTGACATGATCTTGCAGGGTTTGGATCCCAGGGGTAGGCCGCCCCTTCACATCAGCTGAGTTCCAGAGGAAGAGGCTGACAGCTTCCATCCAGACTGCGCTCATTATTTCTGCTTCCTGTTGCTCTAAATCTTATCTCGCTAAATTCTTTCACAAACACATGATACAGCATTTTAAGGGCTGAAGAAAGCAGATGAGAAAAAAATGAGAATCACCCCATCCTTCCACAGTACTGCCCATGTTGTGCTCCTGCCTGAGACCATAGTCTCTACACATAAATCCAATGGACATGTGTCTGCTCTATGGCAGTAAGGAGGGACAGAAATGGCAGAATAACAGAAAAACAGCTCCAACTGCCTTCACCAAAGAAAGAGCTTTCATTAGTTCATAAAATATAGAGGCCCTAGGCTTCCAGCTCTCACCTGTTGTCTCTGTAAGAGCCCTGACTTGGAGACCCACTGACTTGCTTGGATCTCAGGCCAGGCTTGTGCTTAAGGGAACCACACACTATTCACACCTGCACACAAACTCCACCCATGGGGGGAGTTCATTCAGTACAAGTCAAATTAACCAAGAGTAGGGGAAACCTGATTCTCCACAGAGAAATTCCAGAAGAGAGGAATTCACACTGTCTTAGTGACTTTCTTATTGCTAAGACTCAATGTCACCCACAATTTAAAGGAAGAGATATTTATTTTGGCTCCTGGTTTCAGTCCACGGTTGGCTGGCTGCAAGGCAGAAACAACATGGCAGAGGGGTGTGGTGGGGAAAAGGTGCTCAACCTGTGGCATCCAGAAAGCAAAGAGCATGAAGGAAGGAGTCAAAGATAAGAAGAAACCCTTGCAGGTACCATCCCCAGTGATTTCCCCCTAACCAGGACCCACCTCCTAAGGGCACATTCACTACTGAACTCACCAATGGATGAGTATAACGCTGACCTTAACCCAAAATTCAATTACTTTTCAAACACTAGAGATTTTTGGGATTTTATATATATATATATATATATATATATATATATATATATATATATATGTTGAAGTTTTTATTTAAATTGAGAGAAATACTTGTCACTGGTAACCCATTCTGAAAATGTATTCTTTTCTTTCAATTTTTGAAATTATTTGGCTTCTCTTGCTTCTCTTACTATTCCTTTTCAGGCTTATTCCCTGGATATATTAGACCCACTTTCCTTTTGAGTTTTAAAAAAGTCTGTGCTTTAAAACATTCATTCAGCCTTTCAGTCACTTGTCTTAGGTCCTAGCTAGAGAGGCACTAGTACATAGTTTCATCACTTGCAAAACTGCGGCTCCTCCCACCAGGATGGCATCTCCTGATTGACACTGCTCTCAGGTCCCCTGAGGGTGTTGCCCATCGTAGAAGGTGCACCAGAAGTTTTAGTGCCAGGACTAGAGAAAAACAAATCCACAGAAGTTTTTGCTTTCTTTGTAGCTGCTGAGAAGAGCTGGTTAGTAAACCAAGAGATACAAGGACATGAACACCAAGGGATGAGATCAGAGAGAAGCAGGGCGTAGGTAAGAACTACACATGGTTCCTTTGCCTGAGAGTCTATTTCATCTATGACTGACCATGGCTATGTTTTCTTGTGACATTGTGGCAAACTGTGTAACACACTGTGTTTATGATCTTAATTCTAATTTCCTCTTATTGCTACTGTCTGCTATGTCACCTTCCACTCCTCTCTCCAATAAAGGTGAATATGTACTTCTGCTCTTTAGGAAACATGAACTAAGACACAGGACTGTCTTTCTCTGCTCATTGCACATATATTGTGTCCCATTTGATTCCCTCTAAGTCACTTCTCTTTTCACAGCACACATTCTACTCACCAGATTTCAATCACCTACTGTAATCTGAAAACTCCCAAGGTGATTTCTCTACCCCAGTCTGCTCCCTTGAGCTCCAGATCCATGGACCCAGATCTTTCTGGGCATTACCACTTAGAAGGGTCACATCTTCAATTTAGGATGATCACATCTCCAACTCCGCATAACCAAAATATATCCACAGGCCAGACACAAACTGCTCTTCCCTTGAGATTTTCCTTTAGCACTTGTACCAACATGTACATAATTGCATGCAATCAGAAACCTGAGAATCACCTTGACCCTCCCACCCTCCTAATCCTCACTTTGTACATCCAGTTTCTTTGCTGGCATTGACATATATACCTCTAAATACAATCCAGCCTGTTGATCTCCTTCCATTCCTATTGCTATACCCTCTCCAACCCATCCTCCTTCTTCCTCCAGTCCATTCTGCATATAGCAATCACTTTAAAACAACAATTCAATGGTTTTTAAGTGCTCTAGAGGTCTTAGTATTTTGTAGTCTGTATTTTATGTCTTTTAAAAAAATCTCTTATAGGTCATTCAGGGACCAGGGTTAGAGAGAACAATGGTCTCAGCAGCAAACAATCCCAGTCTGGGAACCAGTGCCATGGGTCAGCGTTTGGTAGACTGGAAACAACTAGAGCCAAGCCTCTCCCCATGAGTCAGCTCCATTTGTGGACCAGGGTTAGAACAATGGCCACACCAGCACCATGCGTAGGCCACGACCAGACTGGGAAAAGCCAGACCCGAGCCCCTTCCAACTTGTGGGCTGACAAGTGAGAAGTACCAATCCCTGTCCCCCCGCCAAATGACCAGCGTATCCAGAGAAACACAGGCTGTGGTGATAGCTATCAAGATGAAATGCAACTGGATGCCTGTGGTGCTTTGATGTTTCACTAACATTGCAGGTCTAGGGCCAGTGGTCTAATCCTAGGTTCAGAGGATATTGCTAAGCAGTGTGTTATCTAGGGGGAATCTCCTTCTGAGGGTTGCAGCCATTATTGTTTCCCTATGTCATTTCTGTTGTTTTGTTGGGTTGGGTTTTATTCTCTTTTGTTTTGTTTGATTATGTTAAATCCCGTGGCAGGAGAAGCTATTTCAAGGATAGCAAGTTACATTATGGTAGCAATTTTTGGATTTGCTAATGGCTTGTTTTGAAGTCCTTTATCACATTCATTGTTTTGTTTTTATTGTTTCCATTCTCTTCTGTTCTGTTTGATTATATGAGCTGGTTATATAGTGACTTTTAAGACACTAAGCTGTTAGCTAGATTATATCATCAAGTACTTTTAAGAAATATTACAATATAAATGTAAATGAAATCATTATTACATATTTCAAAGTTTGTTTGCTCTCTGTTCTACATTCTTGTTTTGTTCAAATATTGAGCTTAAAACCTAAAATCTTCAAGAACTGATTTCAATGCATGTGAGTAAATTAAACACTCATGTTTATTGCTTTCCAGAGTCAATTACTTGCATGAAGAAAGTCTGGAAAAAAAGTCGCATTTTTATACACTTATTTATAGTGTAGATGTTTTTATGCTGGTCTCACTTTCTTGAAGGTTTCTTTTTTCTTCTGATTGGTCTAAGTTAAAATACTCTTAAAAGGTTTTCTCATGTAACATTTTAAAATTGTTAGCATGATGTGCGTTTTGTGCAGTAGTTTAAACTTCTTGCTTAAAGATAGGTGAAAGACACTTAGAATATTTCTAAAAGTATTTGTCTTAAAATAAGTCACTGGACTTTTAAGAAAATTCATGACACTATTATTTAAAAAATACATTTAAAAAATTCCAAAACATAAATATCAATAGTGCTATATAAAGCATTCCTTACCAGGAAGATTAATTTCTTTCTAATAAAATTATTTTAAGACAGATTATTAACTTGAAGAGTCCTGAAATGTTGAATTCTAGAGGTAAGGTAGTTGAGATACAGTGTAAATTCACTTTAATTTTAGATTTGGTTTTCCTAAAGAGAATTTAAAAACAATTCAAAACTAACCTGTGATGAAATTTCTATTCCAACTTTGGTTTATAAGCATAAATATTTTTTTAAATCAAAAAGTTATATCTGGCATAAGCTTTTATCTTTCAGATGGCCTAAGTATATTTTTATACACCTGGCAAAAAGAAGTAGGAAAACAAGGCAACAGAGTTATTTTTGTTTTGCTTAGTTTTTTCATAATGATAAACAACAGGAAGAAATCTAAATAACTTTAACTTCTTATTTTAATGACTGTATTTCTAGAATTAGTTTAAAATGGCAGATTTTCAAGGTGGGACAAGTAAATATCCTGAAGGCTGGTAGACAAAATTCTTAATACATTCTTTCATTTTCAATCTCATAGGAAAATATGAAACTCATAGTAAAAAGTTATCAGTAAGTTGTTCAAATCCTAATCTTACTAATAATATCCAAATTCACCTTGTGAATATAGACGTGACCAGAGGAGCTCTGAACATTACTTACTGTGGTAAATGATTAACGACTAATTAGAACCAAGTGTATAATATAGTCAAAACTCATGGATGTATAATACAATTTTATTAGTGCAAGTGGTATTTTATTTTATTTTTTTTCAGCACCGGGGATTGAACTCACAATTTTGTGCCTGCCAGACAGGCACTTAAGTCATTGAGCCAGACTCCTGGCCCTAGTTTTTTTGAGGCAGGGTCGCACTATATAGCTCAGGCCAGCCTTGTGTTCACGTTTTAATCCAAACCGGCCTCAAACTCACAATGCTCCTCCTATCTCAGCCTCCCGAGTACTGAGATTAAAGGCATGCACCACCATGCCCGGCTGGTGTTCTATTCTTTTCTGAAAGAAATACAGAATTATAATGCATCAAGAAGAAATTTTCATTAGACAAAAAAACTGGTGTGCATAAGGGGGAAGTTAGTTTATGTACATCAAACTGGAATCTAAGCTTGTGTGTTGAGTTTAAAATCAATAAAGTTTAAGGCAGACTTGTCTAGTGTCATGTGTGCTTCTCCAACTCAGTAGAGTATCAAAAATTTCTGAGAAGATTTGGAATTAAGTGTTCATCTGACATGTCCTTTTTCCAGTGGGATCTCTGAAATCGCCTAGTTTCACCTTTATGATTTGCATGCATCTTCCCAACACCGTCTTCAGGTAAGGCAAGAGGTGCACAGGTGTTTGTTTTAATCACATTCACCAGTCTCCTCAAGGCTTCTTTGCTTCGTGCAATTCAAGTAGCGCTATTTCACATGGAGCCAAAACCTTATTCCAAAGTACAATAAGCTGGTTCTTCAGGGTCACAGTTTTTGAGAAGCCGTACCCTATTTTCCAGAATGCCATACGTGTCATCAGCTACTTTCATGAACCAATATACCTCTTCTAGATAATGCTCATGAATAGGCTGAAAGGACACTTGTCTTCTGCCTTCTTTTGGTATTTGCTAGGGTAGGGAAGTCTTTATTTTTCTATGAGCTTATAAACAACATGTTATTCCAACTTTGGTTCCACGTAGCTCTGAAACGTTTGGTTTTTTTCTTTAGAATTTGAGGACTTGTCATCACCTAGCAAAAATCTTCCCCTTCTGGTAGAGTTTTTCAGCTACATCTGTGTTCTTAAATTTATGATAACAAATATCCATCTTCAAACTTTGCCAGTCTTTTTAGGTGATCCTATCCAGTATGATTTGGGCACCTTGCATGAGGAAATGAGAAACTTGAAGTATAAGTAATTTAAAGTGCAAAATAATAGATAGATAATAGGAAAGAGGGAGATGGGACTTTTGCAGATGAGAAAGGTATGTAGAGATGGAGGGAGAAAGGAAGAAGGGGAGAGTTTGGGGAAAGAGAAAGGATTAAGATGCAATATGCACAAATACCAAGTCCTCACATGAACATATTCATTATGTATCAAAAACATATACCAATAGGAAAAAAAAAAGGTGTTAGACTGGCTGTCATCCTGTTGTAACAAAGTACAAAGTAGTGGAGATCATAACAAAATTTAAGTGCTCATCCACAGAGAAGGAAAAGTGATGTAACTGAAGGCCATTTTTGCATCAACTTTTGACAGCAGGGTTGGTACTTGTTGCTCCAGGGAAAATGTGGAGGTTCCTGAGTACAGTTGCTATTCTCCACAGTCTCAGGTGTACACAGGAGGTGCTATGGTTTGTGTCTTGATGTCCCCCTAAAGCCTCATGCAGTCATGGGAGTGGGCTTCTAGAGTTTGTGATTGATTCATGATCTGATTCTGGAATTATGGGTGTGAGTGCTACACCCACTCTGGTGGGGTGGGGGTAGCCTGCATACAATAAAAGGGAGTGTTGCAGTCAAAGATTACAAGAAAAACAATTACACACAGGTCAGAAAATTTATATTATTTATAATGACCACTCAAGGCATCAAATATGAAGAAAGTGCAGGAAATCTGTCCACAACACTAAAGACCCAGAAAATTCAGCTGAGGGTCTGGATCCCATCCCAATAACCTGCATGAGTTCAGCTGAAAACTTAGAGCCCATGACGATGCCCCCCACAAGTCCAACTGGAGGCCTAGAGCCCAGGACAATGACTCATGCAAGTCTACTTCATGGATCTACACTGGGTAGACCCAAAGGTCACTGGTGAAAGCTACAAAGTCTATGCCTGTGGGGTAAAGGATCTGTGCCAGTAGGCCAAGGGTTCTACACTGGAGCCAAGAAGCAACATTCAAAATAAGGACCAGGACTTCCCCAAAAAGTACCACATCCATCCTTAGCAATGAGGTCCTGAGCCCCTCCAGCCATAGGAGCAGTAGATTTTATATCAGGAAGCCAGCGTGACAAGCTTCTCCTGGAGATTGAGCAGTATACATCTTCCCCTCTGAAACCAGGAAGTGAGGCTCAGTGTAAGACCAGAGCTCCCGAAAGTGAACCACAGCCATTCTCAGCAACAAGGTCCTGAGCTTAGTTCATATCAGGAGAGCTGGCATGACAAGCTCCTCCAGGAGAACCAGTGGCTCCAGACAGCAACAACACTTAGGAGAAGGCACAATGCTACTTTTCCTCACCAGATATCCTTTCTATGCTGGCAACAGTCCTCAGGTGGGCCATCCATGCTCAGCACCATGCTGATTCAGTTCAACTGGTGTTTAAGTCAACCACCATACCAATCCACTACAGGGAGGGAAAGAGGCATGCTCTTGCACTGCTTTCTTTTGCTCTTGTTGCTTTTGGTGTTTTCTACCACCATGAATGGTTGACCCTGTGCCAAGGCAACCTGCCTTGGAGCCAGCTGATTATGAATTGAAATCTCCACAAACTGTAAGCTAAATAAACCTTTCCTTCCTTAAGTTTTGTCGGGTATTTTGTCTCAGCAACAAGAGAAAATTAACCAACACGAGCGATCAGGACATTTGTGCTGAGGTGCCAGGTAGCTCACAATGCTGCTGCTTCAAGAGACCACCATGTGTTCATGTGTGGAATTCTGTGTCAGGTCGTGTTTGAGCTTGTCCATTATTTCCATTACATTTGTTGCTAAAAGAACAACTGTGAAAACTATAAAGTTTATCAACTATTGAATCAAAGTTGCAGGTGGCAATTTTTAAGGTTATTAAATGTAATATAGGCTCAGATCATAAATGAGAGTTTGAAAAACGAAAGTTTCCAAAGAAATAAACTTTAAAAAGGATAATCTTTTAAAAATGTTCAAATGGGAAGGGGAATTTGAGAGGGGGAAGGGAAAAGAAAGGAAGGGAAAAAATGAGAAAAGAAGGAAAAAATGGAAACAAAGGTTTTGTAAATAAGGAAGGGAAGAGAGGTTGAAGAAAGAGTAGGGAAATGGGGGAGAAAGAAGATTTATTATGCACAGGTACAAATTCATTATGGTTGTTTTCATTATGTATACCTTACATGTACCAATAAATTTAAAAGAACGATGAGGTGAAACAATACATATTACAATGATTTTCCATAAACACTAGAAACATGCAAATTAACTTTCACCGTCAGTTTAAAACTCAGAGAAAACTTCTATAGGCTCAATAGAGACATTTTTATGTGGAAGCAGATTATCTTCTAACCTGTTTTTTTTTTTTTTTCATTATTAGTGGGCTTGGATTAGAATTCTGAAGGGTCTTTTTACCTTTGAGGTTATTTAAGTGTGCAAATTAAGCTGACCATGAGGGTGAAAATAATGGCAATAAAAATTAGACTTACAAGTACTATTTGAGACATAGTTTCTTTTTGAACATCATTTTAATCCATCTAAGGAGACAATAAAAACAAGTTCACATTTTTCTTGATAGGAAAGTTAAATAGAGTATGTGTACATGTGCAACTATAGAACTGACTGTCGACAACTATGTGAACAATTAAGTATGCTAATAAATTGACCAGTCAACAGTTATTAGTCATTGTCCTGTAATCTATCAGTGTGCTAAGTGGTATGAATATTGCAAAGTAAAGGTCTTGAAAATACATATTGATCTTTAAAGAATTATTTTTTGGGGAAAAATACCCCAAATAGTATTTAGTAAAAAAGGCTAAACTGTTATTTAAAATCAATAGATAGTCATAATTTAATTTTCAACCATAACCAAAGTAACAGTTCTATACTTGTCCTTTGAATTGACTTTAAAATGTACTCTGATACTATACTTCAGAGTCTGATAAATCACAAATTGTTAGATACTTTGGGTTTTCTATTGAAAAATTTGACTGTTTCAAATGCTTCCTTAAAAACAATGCAATCAGTATGACAGCAGCAACAACCAACTAGGCAAGTAAGAACGATGTGCATCCATTCCTTTTTAAAAATGAGGATCTCTAGTGACTTTTGGGATCAGACAGGTCCCCAAGAGCAAAGAGTTGTCATCCTTAAATTCAGGTATTTAAGAAGAGTTTTGTTTACAAAGTAAATAATTCCTAGGTTTAATCTAGAGCAGTAGTCCCCAAACTTTTTGGCACCAGGGCCCAATTTTTTGTTCTGTTTTGTTTTGTTTTGTGCTTCTTTTTGCTATTATGACCCTTTTTTTTTCAATAGAACAGGCAAGTAGATTTAGCAAGGTCATGGTACAAAGTCACAAAGCCATATACAGAAATCTAGTGTTGGCCTATATACAAGCAATGAACGATTCAAAACCAGAATTGTAAAGGCACAAATTACAACATCACATAAGAGCTCAAAGTAAAATTACTGGATAAATCTATTAAAATACATTCATTATCGGTATCATTAACACTATAAAAACTGATCAAAAGTACTCAAATACAACCTAAACAAGTGGAGAGAGACTATGTAAGTGAATTGGACAAATATCACAACATTTATTCTCCCTAAACTTATCTATAGATTCACCTCAACATCTACCAAAATTTCAGCAGAATTCTTTTTTTTTTTTTTTTTTTTTTTTTTTCAGTGAAGGGAGGCATTGAATTTACTTCTGGACAGGCCATGTGGATGATAAAGACGCCATTGTGCTTCTTCTTCTTTTCTCTTAACTATCTGAACTATTTTTTCATATACATATACATAGTTTTTCTTTCAGTTTGTCACACAGGTGAAACAATAGGATGCTTACACATGTGTGACTTATTTATTTCACTGATAAGTATGTTCTCAAGGCACATCCATTTAAGTATAAAAGTGTCAAGTGTATCATTCTTATAGCTGAGTAGTATTCCATTATATAGAAATACCACATCTTTTCTGTCCATTCCTCAGTCAAGGGGCATTTAGGTTATTTCCAAGATCTGGCTATTATGAACTGAGCTGCTATAATCATAGTTGCACATGTATTGCTGTGTTATGATGTTTTTAATTCTTTTGGGAAGATACCCAGAAGGGAACTAGCTGTGTCAAATGGGACCTCCAATCTTAACTTTTTGAGGAATCTCCACAGTGACTTCCACAGTGGTTGCACCAGTTTGCATTCCCACCAACAGTGGAGAAGTGTTCCTTTTTCTCTACAGCCCCTACAGCAGTTATTATTGGTTGACTTCTTAATACTAGCCATTCTTTCTGGGATGAGGTGGAATCTCAGTGGAGTTTTTATTTGCAGCTCTCGAATAACCAGTGCTGTTGAACATTTTTTCATGTATTTATTTGCTGTTTGTGCTTCTTCATCTGAAAAGTGTGTGTTCATCTCAGATACCCACTTTTGGATTGGGTGTTTAAATCGGGGAGGATTGATTTTTTTGAGTTTTTTATGTTTTTGATAGTAATCCTTTATCTGAGGGACAGCTGGCAAACATTTCTCACATATTGTGAGTTGTCTCTTCACTCTGTTGGTGGTTTCTCTTGCTGTGCAAAAGTTTTTCAGTAGAACGAGATCCCATTTTTTGATTCTTTGTGATAATTGCTGTGCAATCTGGCTTTTATTCATAAAGTCTTTACCTACACTGATGTCTTCAAGAGTTTTACCTACTCTGTCTTGTAGCAAATTTAATGTTTCTGTTTTAATATTGAGATCTTTAACCCATTCAGAATTTAGCTTAGTATATGCTGAAAGATATGGGTCCAGTTTTAATTTTCAACATGTGAAAAGCCAGTTTTTCCAACACCATTTATTAAAGAGGCTATCTTTCTTCCAATGAATGTGTTTGGCACCTTTGTCAAAGATAAGGTAACTCAGTGAGTCTGCAGTTGTTTCTGAATCTTCTAATCTATTCCATTGATCTTTGGATCTGTTTTTTTTTTTTCCACCAGTACCACACTGTTTTTATCACAGTAGCTTTATAGTATAATTTCAAGTCAGAAATTGTGATGCCACCTGTCTTGTCTTTGTTGACCAGGATCACCTTTGCTATTCTAGGTCTCTTCTAGTTCCAGATGAATTTTAGGATTGTTTTCACTAATTCTGTAAGATATGCTATTAGAATTTTGATTGCGATTGTATTGAATCTATATAACAGTTTTGGAAATATGACCATTTTCACTATATTGATTCTTCCTACCCAAGAGCATGGGATATCTCTCCATTTTCTAATATACCTTTCAATCTCCTTTTTCAGAGTACTATAGTTTTCAATATAGAGATTGATTCCTAAGTATTTCATTTTATTGAATGCTATTGTGAAAGTTATTGTTTCCCTGATTTCTCTCTCAGTTTATTATTCGTGTACAAGAAGGCTATTGATGTTTGAGAGTTGACTTTGTAACCAGCTACATTGCTAAATCTGCTTATTAAGTCTAAAAGTCTCTCGGTGGAGTTTTTGGGATCTTCTAAGTAAAGTATTATGTGATCTGCAAATAATGATAGTTTAACTTTTTCCTTTCTTATCTTTCTTCCTTTTATTTCTTTCTCTTGTCTAATTGCTCTGGCTAAAGTTTCCAGGACTATGTTGAATAAAATTGGAGAGAGTGGACATCCTTGTCTTGTTTCTGATTTTAGAGTGAAAGATTTCAGTTTTTTCTCATTTAGTATGATGTTGGCTGTTGGTTTGTTGTAGATGGCTTTTATCAGATTGAGATAATGACCACCTATTCCAATTTTCTTCAGAGTTCTTATCATGAATAGGTGCTGGACTTTATCAAAAGCTTTTTATACATCTATTGAAATAATCATATGACTTTTATCCTTGGATCTGTTAATATGATGTATTACATTTGTGGATTTATGTATGTTTAACCATCCCTACGTCCCTGGGATGAATCCCACTTGATTATGGTGTACAATCTTTTTGATGATTTGTTGCAGTCTCTTTGCCATTATCTTATTGAGGGTTTTTGTGTCAATGTTCATTAGGGAGATTGGCCTGTAATTCTCTTTCTTAGTTGGGTTCTTGTCTGATTTTGGAGTCAAAGTAATGCTTGCTTCCAGGAATGAATTTGGGAGTATACTTCCCTTTCAATTTCATTAAAGAGTTTGAGAAATAGTGGTGTTAGGTCTTCACTAAATTCCTTGTAGAATTCAGCAGTGAATGCATCAGGGCCTGGGCTTTTCTTTGTTGATAGGTTTTTAATTACATCTTTAATTGCACTTATTGATATTGGGTTATTTAGAATTTTTATATTTTCTTGATTCAACTTTGGTAATTCATATGTATCTAGGAATCTGTCTGTTTCTTCTGTATTTCCTATCTTATTAGAATACAAGTTTTCAAAGTAGGTATAGATGATTTTCTGGATTTCTACAGGGTCTGTTTTGATTCACCCTTTTTATTCCTAATTGCATGGATTTGAATCTTTTCTTTCATTTTTTTGATAAGGTTGGCCAAGAGTTTGTCAATATCATTTAATCTCCCAAAGAACTGACTCTTTGATTCATTGATTCTTTGTATGTTTTTTAGGGCCCAGTGTGTTAATTTCTGCTCTGATCCTTATAATTTCATTTCTTGTATGAGCTTTTGGCTTAGCCTGCTCTTCTTTTTCTAGAAGTTTGAGGTTCAACATTAAGTTGTTTATATGAGCTTACTCTGTTTTCCTGTACGGGTATTTACTGATATAAATTTCCCTCTTAAGACTGCTTTCATTGTGTCCCACAAGTTCTGGTATGTTTTATTGTCCTTGTCATTCAACTGTAAAAACTGTCTAATTTCTTCTTTAATTTCATCTGTGACCCACTGATTGTTTGGTAGGGTGCAATTTGATTTCCATTTATTGATGAAGTTCTGGTTTCCTTTGGCATGGATTTCCAATTTCATTGCACTGTGGTCTGATGGGATGCATGGGATAATTTCAAATCCTTTACATTTACTTAAGCATGTTCTATGATCCAGTATATGGTCTGTTTTGGAGAATGTCCCATGTGCAGTTGAGAAGAATGTGTATTCTGATGTTGTGGGTTCAAAGATTCTATAGACATCTACTAAGTCCATTTGCTCAAAAGTTTGATTTAGTTCTAATATTTCATTATTGATTTTTTTGTCTAGTTGATCTGTTCTTTTGTGACAGCGGGGTATTGAGGTCTCCCAGTACAATTGTATTAAGGCTTATTTGATTTTTCATGTCCATTAATAATTGTTTTATATAACTGGGTGTGCTCATGTTTGTTGCATATATATTTATTATTGTTATCTCTCCCTCTTGAATTGTTCCCTTTACCAAGATGTAGTGACCATCTTTGTCTCTCTCAATCAGTCATGGCATGAAATTGACTTTATCTGCAAATAGAATAGCAACCCCTGATTTTTTCTGAATTCCTGTTGCATGGAGTATTGTTTTCCATCCTTTGACTGTCAGTCTATGAGCTTCTTTTTTATTTAAATGTGTCCCTTGTATGCAGCATAAAGTTGAATCCTGCTTCTTGATTCATTGTGTCATTCTGTGTCTTTTGACTGGTGAATTGAGACCATTAACATTAATGGTTAAAACTGATACGTATTGATTTATCCTTGTCATGTTATTTTGCTATTATTGGCTCTCCCTTTTTTTTTTTTTTTGGTTGTTTTTCTCTTCCCTCTAATTGTTTGCCTTTCTTGGTGGATTCCTTCTGTTGGGGTTCATGGAGTTATAGTCCTTATTATCTCTTTCTAAAATGTCCTTCAGAACATTTTGGAGTGCTGGTTTGGTGGTCGTGAATTTCCTCAGATATTCTGTCATGGAAGCATCTTATTTCTCCATCTATTTTGAATGATCGTTTTGTGGGATACATCAATCTGGGCTGAAAGTTGTTTTCCTTTTGAACTTGCAGTACTTCACTCCAACCTCTCCTGGACTTGAGAGTTTGTGCTGAGAAGTCAGTTGTAGGTCTGACGGGTTTTCCTTTATCAGTGATTTGTTTCTTTTCCCTAACAGCTTTTAAGATTTTATTCTTGTGTTGAATTTCTGGAATCTTGACTATGATATGCCTGGAAGTAGATTTTTTTTTGATCATTGCTGATTAGAGTTCCATATGCCTCACTTATTTGTATGTCAAATTCTTTTTCTCTACCAGGAAACTTTTCTGTCACAGTGTCTGTGAAGATGTTTTATTTATTTATTTATTTATTTTTTTTTTTTTTTTTGCGGTACCGGGGATTGAACTCACTGAAGATGTTTTTAATATCATTTACGGTATCTCCTGCTTGTTCATTGACTCCAGTTAGTCTTAAGTTATTCTTTTTTGCCTCATCAAGCAGCTGCTGGATTGATTTCTCATGTTCCCTTGCTAATTTTGAGAAATCTTTCTTTTCCTGGTCACTAACTGCAAGCCTGTCTTCAATATCTGAGATCCTGTCCTCACATTGGCCTAATCTGCTTCGAATACTTCCAATGGAGTTTTTATTCTCCTGGATACCTGCTTGAATCTGTTTCATGGAATCCATTTGTTTCCTATGTTGTGTTTCCATAATTTGTTTAAGCTTATTTATTTTTTTGCCTGTATCTGCTCTAACATCACTAAGCATGGTGTGTATTTTGGCAATCTCTGTAGTTATTTGACAGATTATTTCTGATTTCATTGTTTCCAGAGCCTAATTCAATTGCTTCATTACCACTTCGGAGAGACCTGGTAGGGAGCTTTCAGATTTTCTAGCCTCATTGCCCCCGGGGTTTCCCTTTGGTGAAATGGGTGTCTGAAGTTGTGTCTTGTAAGTGTCTTCTCATTTCTTTTCTTTTTTAGTTTAATTCCTACTGTGGTGGGTTGCTCTATTGGTGTTATTAAGGACATTCAGTGGATGACCACATCTCTGAGGTATCTTCCAGGTGTAACTGGTTCCTGGGCTCCAAGTCTGTTGGAAGATCCCACCTCCTCAGTTTGTTAGAAATGAGAAGCTATTGCTCATCTAGCCCAGTCCCTGGTTCTTTGGCACTATCCCTCAGTATACTCTTCATGATCCCTAGTCAATCTCAGTACTAGACCATCAGGGCCAACAGCTGTCTAGAAAAATTCTGTTAATTTTGGCTGTAGTGACACCAACAGTAACAAACACAGCCAACAAAACAATAAAATGAGCTAACCCCTGATTTGCACCCCTGCAACCATATAAACTGAATTTGTGACCATACATCAGAATGCAAAACAATCATATACAATACATAAGTCCACAATATGTCAATTCTGTCCTCTTTGATCAGGACCCAAAATGAATTAAGGAGAAGACAGAGAAGTGGGAAAAGAGAAAGAGATCATAAACAGGTTGGAGGACAAATATGGATCCCACAAACTTGGGGAAACTGAAGCAGAAGACTGAAGGAAAAGAGGGCTAAAAGAGACAAAAGGTACAACAGAACAAAACCACACCCACAAGGAGGCCCAGAAACCACACTCACATGCAAAAAAAAAAAAAAAAAAAAAAAAAAAAAAAAAAAAAAAAAAAAAAAAAAAAAAAAAAAAAAAAAAAAAAAAAAAAAAAAAAAAAAAAAAAAAAAAAAAAAAAAAAAAAAAAAAAGAGAAATAAAAAAGAAAGAAAGAAAAAAACAAACTGAATAAAACAAACAAACAAACAAGAAAAGAAGAAAAGAAAAGGAAAAAAGTCCACTAGTGGACAGCCTGTGGAGACAGCATCCAAAATTGTGTCATTGTATTTCTGCAAGCCAGCAGTTGCTTTATGAAGGAGTAGGAGACAACCTTAGCAGGCCATGTCCGCTGCTCCCCTCCACTGCTAAGTCACTCCACAGAGGCCTTTGGGGTCTCCAGCTGCCACTGATACCATGACCTTGCATTCCCAGGTTCCAACAGCTCCCCCAACTCAGTGAGTCTGTCTCTGGGTGAAGGCACCGCCAGCTACTGCCTTCTTCTTCATTGAAGTTTTTCTTTTCACTCTCTCTGTGGGCTTCGATTCAGACTTCATACTCTTCCTGGGTCCAGAGGATATGCTTCCTTCCTTTTTGTCTTCCTCATGATGGTGTATTCCAGCTTCTAGATGGTGTCTCTCAGAGAGGCTATTTTCTCTGCTGCTTACTACTCTGCCATCTTCCCAGAAGATCAAAGGCCCAGTTTTAAGGAAGATAATTTTTCCATGGCTGGGGACATGTCTTACAGTGACTCAGAGGAGCTTGCAGCTTAGTTCCCTCAAATTTCCAGTTTGAAGTAGGGTTCTACCTTCACCAGTCTAGTGGGGCCCAGTAATTGGAAGAGGCTACAACCACAAATGAAACTTTACTCCCTTGTTTGCTGCTCACCTATGCAGCCTGGTTAGTAATGGACTATGGGTCAGATTACATGGGTCTATGGTTTGGGGTTTGGGGGCCTTGCTCTGGGGATCTACAGGGGACAGGGCAGGAAATTGCAGCAACTGGGCTAGTCCCACCCTCTAGCCTGAAAGGTGGCACCTGAAATGTTAACAGTAGCTGGCAGAGACAGAAGTAGAATCAGAATGCAATCAGAATGCAAATGGTATAGTTTTGATATAGAACGTTCCCCCAAAGTCTCATGTATTCAGAGGTGGAGTTATTGGAGAAGGACTGGCTCATGAGGACACTTACACTCATCAATGGGTAGCTCCATTACCAAGTTTATGGTTGACTGTGCTGTTAGGAGATGAGGTCTGGTTGAAAGAGGTGTGCCACTGGTGGTGTGTCTTTGGAGGGTATATCTTCATCCTCAGCTCGTTCCTTCTCTCCTTGCTTCCTCGCTGCCCTGAGGTAAGCAGCTTTTCTCTACGATGCTTTTCCACCATGCCTTTTCTGCCGTGGAACCAGCTGATCATGACTGAATTTCCCCAAAACTGTGAGTGCAAATTATTCTCTCTTGCTTTAAATTGCAGGTCTCAGGTATTGTGTCTCAGTGAAGGGAAAGTGACAAGATCCTCTTAAATTGTCCTTCATCCATTCACAAAAGATGAACTAGGGATTGAAGTGCTGAAAAAGAGGATAAAGAAATAATCATTGTCTGAGTTTTTTGAGACGTCTCCTCAAAATCTTAAAGAATAAAGCACTTACTGGATAAAGAAATGTGATATTTGTACAGGAAGGAGACTATATTGTCATCAAGAAAGATAAATTCAAGTCATTTGAAAGAAGATAAATGCACCTTGAGACATTAATGTTAAGTGAAATAAATCAGACACACAAATTTAAATATTGCATAACTTCTCCTGTATGAGAACCCAAAGTATAAATAATTAAACAAATAAAAGATAGACGATAGGAAACAGGAAGACAAATCTTTTACCAATGGGAAATGGATCTAGAAATGGAGGGAGAAGAAGGGAGAACAAGAGATGGGATTAAGAATTAAGTTATGTTAAGTACATGTATCTACTCCCTAAAATGAATACAAACATTAAGTACTGCAAATATGTACTAATAAAAAAATTTTTAAAGAAATAATCATTGTCACCCTCCCTTTTCCAACCTGTCCCACTGCAATTTTTCTCTCCAAAGCTGCTGGTCACTGTAAAACTTAATTCACTGAGAATCTTGTTGTCGTGCTTGTGTATCTCTCAGTTATAAGTGGTAGACATCCACAGAAAACTGGCTGAGGCAAAAAGAAGTATTTTGATCACATATTTGAAAGTCCTGAACTTACAGCTTTTGCCCGGCTCCTGTGCAAGTGGTGAGATTGTGCCTCATTGTTCTGGCTGAGTGACAAGTCATCCCTGTGAATGCCAAGAGGAATTATTGATAGTATATGCCTGGGTCGTGTTCCAAGCATGGGGCCATTGGAGCATGCAGTGACACTTACAGTAGAGGAAGGCTGGTTCCCCTTAGGAAAGTGACAGTGCCTTTGCCAGAAAAAGGGACACCCTGCTAAAATCCACTATTGTTTTTTAACCTTTTTGACTCATCAGAAATATTTGACCCTAAGCCGGGTGTGGTGATGCACACCTTTAATCCCAGCACTCGGGAGGCTGAGGTAGGTGGAGTGTTGTGAGTTCCAGGCCAGTTTGGGCTGCAATGCAAGTGCAAGGCCAACCTGAGCTACATAGTGTGACCCTGCCTCAAAAAACTAGGGCTGAGAGTTTGACTCAGTGGCTTAAGTGCCTGTCCGGCAGGCGTGAGGTTGTGAGTTTGATCCCTCATGCCAAAAATAAAAAATAAAATAAAATAAAATAAAATATAAAATAAAATAAAAATTGACCCTACTGACTCCTTTCTTTACAGAACGCTTTTTTCTTTGAAATGATTTGGCTTTTTATCCACCCCTGGGCCACTCATGAATAGATGTCCTTATAGGATGCACCATTCACAGTTCATGTGCCAGCCCCAGAGAGTCTCAGCATTCCCTCTTTCCTTGGTCTCCTTTCTTGGTGTATACCCTGTTGTCATGCTAGATAAACTCAGTGGTGGCTCACATTATTCTAGCAGTGAAAAGTGCTGGCTGCTACTGCTAGGATTTTGTCTCCAGTCTTCCCTCTGCGTATAAGGGCCTGGCTTCAGCATAGCTGCATGGAATGAACCCTACCATGGGAGCTACTGCAGACTGAATGCCTTTTGTACTCCAATGAATACCCAAAACTTGGGCTTTCTAGGCAGTTACTTGAAAGGACAGAGTAAAAGAGCCTGTGAATATGGAGTGTAAATACACAGAAGGCCTACTTTGATCAATAAAAGACAGAAAATGGGATGGGGGACATATAGATAGCTTGTCCTTTTTTGACCTGAAAGCAAAACAAAGCCAGGCTTGATGAAAGTCTGGAATCCCAGCACTCTAGGAGGCTCAGGCAGAAGAATCTCAAGTTTGAGCCCACCCTGAGCAATTTAGTGAGATCCTGTCTCAAAAAAAAAAAAAAAAAAAAAAAAAAGTGATTAACAAAAACAAAAGCAGTGACAACAACCAAAACCAAAACTCTTTCCTGCAGTTCGTCTGACCTTTTGGGAGATGCTTGTGTGAATAAGTCCACAGTTATATTATTCTGTAAGGCCGAGCACATAATCAAGGCTTTCGTTAAGCCAGAGGCCCTTTTGACACCGAAGGAATTCAGTGGGTCCCTGCCGAGATCCCTGAAGTGAGTTAAATTTAGATATATTATTTACTTATCATAAAGAGCATAAAGAAACACTCTTGTGTGTATGTTTTTTTTTTGAACATTGCCACAAGATTTCAGTTCTTTAAAACATTTTTCATTAGTACATTTTTACAGTATGCAATGATTACATTCATCATGAGGAGCTGTAGGTGGATATAACACATCTTAATTCTCTTCCCCTTCCCGCTCCCTTCTCTCCATCTCTTGGTTCCCTTCCCATCAACATTGTAACAAAGTGGTACAATGAGCCGTAGAATATGCAATAGGAATCAAGAGAACAGCTTCATCTTTCAGGTATGAGAAGCTTCCAAACAAGATTCTGTAATTGTCACTAAATTGTGCCTTCTATGAATCTAGGCCATCTCATCTCCCAAGAGATCTGGCTTCCCTCCTGACCTTTGCTGAGAATTCACTCACCTCTCTCTTCTGTTTAAATAGAGGGTATTTCAAAGGGAAGGGGCTGCATTTTTCTCCTCTTTGTGGCCCTGTGTCTAGAGCAGTGATGAGCATGTTATTGAAATTCAGTGAGCATAAACTAACTGGTAGATGACAGTGACAGTTTCTGTAGAGAGTATTTACTAGGAAATCAAACACAAGGATGTCATATTAATGCATGTTTTAAAATATAAACTACTCAGTCTGGTTCCATTATTTCATTCTGTTGTGATTAGTTTGGATTGATGGAAACCAGATTAAGTTCATTCATTCCAAAGATTTTTCAATTCATCCCAAAGTAATAATCTTTAAGAATGACAAATAAGTAAAAGTTTAGAGAACAAAAACATCTTAGGAAATTATCACGTTAATTTCTTAAATTTATGTAAATAGACCTTGGATTAGTTGAAAAATGTGATTTTGGATCATATTTTTGAGTAATATTTGCACATTTAAAATCTGAGTTCTGACATTTTACAATAAAAATCTGAACTTTTGTTCCCAAAATGGAAGTATGGAGTGGAAATTCCAATAGAAATCTAATTTATGAACAAAAGCAGATGTTAAAGCAGTAACACATTTACAGTAGAACTACTAAAGACAAAGAGGTCTTTGAGCTTCCAGAGAAATTAATTCCTCAATTATTACTTCTATATTTATACTCAGAGTCTGTAGGGTTTTTGTAAGCTTCAATCTGGGAAGGTATTTGAAAAGCTGGGCTCTAAAAGTGTTTGTATTTGCATTCATGTACCTGTGTACAGGCAGCAGTGCTACCTTTGCATTGCTGAGGATATTAATTCTCTCTTGTGTTTAAAAAAGATCCCATAAAAAAGTTTTCTTTCTTACTGCCACCACATTCTCCTCAAGCATTAGTGTAGTTTCATCACATTTATCAAATTTCTATACATAAATTTTCATTTACATGTTGTATAGAATTTAGCCCATTTCCATCTTCCTTAAAAGGTGCATGATATACTCGTATCATTGTTTCTATTCTTTTTGTTGTTGTTGTTTTGTTTTTAAAATTAAAAAAAGAAAATAATAAGTTGGAGTAAACACAGCGATTATGATGAGTTCTTACTAAGAATGAAGCAAACAACATTCTCAAAAAATTGCAGTGTCTGCTTGTCCCAGGAATTATTCTCTAACTGATGAATCTCATCTTTGCATGGCAAAGGCACTAAGGAGTGAGCGGACATTAGTAGTAGCTACCCCAGCTGTACTCTTAGCTTCCCTTTGTCCAACTAATCCCAACTAGCCTTAGGAGAAATCAAGATTCTGCTGTGATTTTACTTAGATGATATGCATAGCATAATTGAAGCAAGGTGGAGTCTTTCTATAAGACAACTTGCTACTTAATCCTTCTCAGTATACTATTTTAATCTACTTATTAAGAATTTTTAGAAAATCAGATTTTTAAAGATAATATGTGAAACTATTCAGCTGGATGTAGACAAGAGTGTTTATAGTTATGAAAACAAATAATTTGCCTTATGCCTGACTGTATGTTTAGGTGGTGTGGAGAAGGCAAGATGAAAGCTTTTAAAATTTATATCGATTTCTGGGAAACTATTTTAAATAAACATAAAATCATTCAGAAAGGAAAAGGCAAAATCAATATTTAAAATCAATATTTGGCCATTATTTTGCTTTTAGTAATGACCTACATTGCTGTTTTATAGTTCTCGCCAATTCCTTGACTTTATTAGGTGAATGTTTGACTCACTGACTCTTTTAGAAGGCTCTCAGAGGCACAGACCTGGTTGTCTAGTAACTGGGAAAGAGTCAACGAGATGATAGGTGCGTGTCTGGGAATGCTTTTGTGAAGGATTTAGCTACTGAACTGATCACTTTCCAAATAAGGAAACAAACATGAAACAATTTATGTCCAACAGGAAGCCCGGCCAGCCCCAGTGTTCCCTATTAAAGGTAAAGATATCAAACTTTGGCATTTGTATCAGTATGGGTGGGAGCGGAAAGAGACAGAATACTGAAATTAGGGTGTATTGAAGAAGTTTCACTGGGAAGGAAATGATAACAAAGACAGAGAGGGGGTGTAGGGAGTTGGTCCGGGACATAGGACCTCAGCAGAGTTGCCGTTGCTTCATTTGCAAAAGGGAGAGATTAGTGATCTGTGGAAAGAAATATGTTCTTTTTTAAAGAAGACCAGAGGCCTTTGGGGAACACAGCCATTGGGTTCATATTTTGCATGATTTCTCATATAATTATCTATGTTTCCAAATTCAGCAGTGAACTTGAGTGAGTTTTATTTAAACAGTTATCACTTTCCCCCCATGGTGTGCATGCTTGTCCAGACAGGGCACCCTTCACACCCTCATCCTCTAATCTGGGCTCTGACCATGAGGCCCTGTTATGGGCTCCAGTCATTTCCATATAGGAGATGAAAAACAGGGGATTGTTTGTGTCATTCTGGGAATCACATGTCATAGCATTCAGTGCAAGATAGTTCTTTAGAGAGGAGGCTCTGATAAAGCTTGTGGAATTTGTACCATAGAGGAAGTTACATGTGAAAGTCTCTTTTGATTCATCCTCATCCTAAGGACTTAACTATTTTCATGGAAATACATCTGATTTCCATATTCAAAAATGATCTCTTCTGGGATTTGCACCTTATTCTATCTCAGAAACACTTTTCTAGGCTGAGGAATGTAGCACCAGGATTAGCCTTTTTTAAATGATACCAATGCTATTTTCTTGAATGCCAGTTGTCCTCAGACCAATTTATCACAAGACTACAGGGAACAAATGTGGTGGAAAGCTTTAATAGACTAGTGACAGCATTTTTGTTATTGTGATGAAGTATTTTGCTGCTGATCTTTTAGCTGCAGAGATCCATCTGTGCAGATGAGCACAAATTCTTGTATTTGGGGGTCAGTTTGCTTAACAACTACTTCAATAAAAACCTGCCTGTTTCCCAGGTCAGAATTTACTGATAAAATGTTGCAGAATGGCATGTTTTTATTCTATGAACATTTATAAAAAATTACTAAATATTTGAAGTATTCTGTAAAAGCCTGAGTTAACACAATTATATAGAAACTAAGAGCTATCATCATCTTGTCTTTAAAGAAATTGTAATCAATCTGGGAAGACAAAATTTTCATATAAGAAATGGTTATTAAGTAAGTGATTTATAAGATGATAAAGTTAAATTATAGATGAAAGCCACATACTTATACCACAATTTTGCTGGGAGGTAGTTTGTAGTTAACCAATCCTCAGATTCTCTAGTAATTTTTCAGCAAATTCTTCTTTCTGCTTAAAATCTTCTATACCTCTCTCACTCTCAGCTGTTGACATCACCTCATTCACTGCAAGTACATAAAAGCAACAAAAAAATAAAAGCATTGCATCTTTCATCAATAAACTGCATGTCTTATAGCCCCACCCTAGCACCTACCTTTTCTTCCTTCCTCTTTCAATGTCTTTGTGTCTGTCTATGCTGATCTCTTAAGTTGTGCTTTAGACCTGTCATTTTTCATCTACACAAGACCATGTTTGATAATTATTCTATTTTTTGCGAAAATTATGCTTTCTTCCAAATCGATCATTCCCATTGACATATAAATAAATTTTAATTTTTTAAAATGTTTTGGATAACAAAAACAGAAATCCAATACACAAGTGCATTTTTGTCCTCTTTCAGTTCCTATTTCAGTTTTCTGTTTTATTTGTCAACACCTGAGATTTTTTTGTCTTTGGCCAAGGTCTCTAACTAATTCGTTTTCAATTTTCCTTCCATTCAGCATCAGGAGGTTTCACTCCCTACTTCTTCATTCAGCATTTTTATTAAAGACAGCTGATTTTTTTTTCTGCCTCTAGAGGTTAGAGAATAGTGTAGATTTCAACTTTTAGAGTATATTGCTGAGAATAAAGTTATTAACTCCTCCAGAGCCAATTTCTAAGTAAGTCTGGTTCTGGTGTGAGACTGTGTGACACTTCACTGTCAAGAGAGTTGGAACTACTTCGGCATTAACATAATCCAAAGAAAACTAAGAAGAAGAATAATGCTGACTTTGGTTGAATTCTGGGATCATGTAGTGCCTGAGTTCCTTCAAGTGAATTTACAAGAATCGAAACCATGAAGGTCTCACTATGAGAGAGCTGGTGATTAACGGAGAAGTATTTCTACCTTGGGGAAAACAACAAGAGAATATTTAATTATGGAGTGAGATAGAATCAATAGGATTTAACAAGCAGTTCGGAGAGGAACAATTATAACTGGTTATGATCACTGGAATAAGTTTGAGAGAAAGAAACACAGAAACAGTCGCAGGGATTGCCGATTGTTGGTTGTCAGAGCCCAGTTAGCCATAACCCAGTTCTGCCCATAAAATCCACTACTGTGGGCATTTAGTCTGGTGCTCTGAACTGAAGCTCGATGAGTACTCTCAGGCAACTCAGATGATGACTCTTCTGCATTATGGAAGTTTTTAGGTGGAATCTAATAGACATGCTCATGTCACATCTCATACTCCTGGGCCTCCATCTGACTTTCTGTGTTCTCTCATTTCCAGGTACCATACTCTCCCCTTTAGCCCCTGGAATTCAGCAGGTAACACTCCAGTGAGGAGTACCTAAGTATACAACTATGAATTCAGAAGGAAAATGAAAGATAAAACTCCTTTTAAAATAATAAATTTAGCCGGGTGTGGTGGTGCACACCTTTAATCCCAGCACTCGGGAGGCTGAGGTAGGAGGAGCGTTGTGAGTTCGAGGCTGGCTTGGGCTACAATGTGAGCAAGACCGGCCTGAACTACATAGTGCGACCCTGCCTCAAAAAAAAAAAAAAAATAGATTGGACTGGGAGTTTGGCTCAGTGGCTTAAGTGCCTGCTTGGCAGGTGCGAGGTTGTGAGTTTGATCCCCGATACCAACAAAAAAATAAAAAATAAATAAAAATAAAATAATAAATTTAAGAAAGCATTGCAGGGCTGGGGATTTAGCTCAGTGGCATAAGTGCCCCCCTGGTAAGTTCAAGCTTGCAGTTTCAATCCTCAGTACCAAAAAAGAAAAGAGTATTGCAGGTGAGATTTTCTGGGAGGATTTTTGATCATGTTGTTTTATTTTTGGTAAGATCCCCCCTTCCCTTCTTATAAAACTTAATGTCTTCCTTTTGTTTTCTAAAGTTTTATCTCCTTTTAGTGGGATCTTCACTCACAGTGTTTTTAGACTCACTTAACTGGAGGAAATCATATTTCTGAGATTTTATGTAATTTTAAAAAGGTATAATTTGTTATTACTCTCCAATGTAGTGACTTATTATTTTAAAATATTATGGTATCAGCAGTAATTAGAGAAATGCACTTGGCAGTTCCTTTTGAATAAAACTTGTCATAAGTATATTTCCAACATTTCTATAACGTTCCATAATGTATATAATGTGTCATGGGCTGAGGGCTCAAAGAAATCTGACCTTCGGATTCTACTTTGCATTTGTGTTCTTCCTGTCTCTTTTTGGTGCTCCCCAATCCCAAGTTCCATTGTACCTCTCTCAACACCTGGGAGGCCTTTCTCTTCTAGTCTTTGAATTGCTACCATGTATCTTGGCTTCTAGTGGTTCACCTCTAACTCTCAGAAATTTTAGGGTTTCCTCTTTGCAAGAACAGGGAGGTCTGGAAGTCTATTTAGCCTCAACTCATAAGAACCTAAAAGACAAAAAAGTCAAGAAGGGTACTACAGGAACACTCCTCTACATAGACCATGACATTCAACTATGAATACTTTTCTTGGGATCTATTCCTTAACAGATCTCTTTATTTCCTTTCTATGAAGTAACCTACCGACCTCATTTCCATTGCTAACATCATATTAGTGGCCTCCTGTTGGCGCTCTCTAGTGGCTAGCAGATGAGCAGAAACCGCCTAGTCGGGCATGGGTGACTGATGTTGGAAGCTCATTTGCATATGCATCCTACTGCACGGGTGCTGGGCATCTGTCATGTTATGTAACAAAGAGGTAGCAATTGCTGTGAAGTCTTTGAACAGCCTCCGGGATGTGCTTCAAAGATCCACCCCATGAAAGAAGGAAATACTTGTTTTATCTTTGAGCTTTTCTGCTAGTAATTTTTGTCCTTAAAACATTCTTTACTAGAAAAACAAACTTTCAACAAACAAAATGTACTACCACACAAAAATGTTGAATTTCATTTAATTTTTAAAAGAACCGATTTTGCTGGTGTTGGTAAAAGCAAGTCCATATTTTTAATAAGAAAAGACACATCTTTACAAATTAAATTTCAAAAAAAAAATAAAAATGAAACAGTGCAACTCTGCGTTCCATTTTCCTATTGCAGTAATAAAAATTTCTAACAACTGTAACATTCACAAATGACGATAATCATTACTACTATTATCTTATATGAATTTAAGATTAATCAAAAATATTTAGCTCTGTTATGCAGTTCCTCATATGCCATGGGATGGTTTCTTTTTATCTAGGAAATGAATGCAGTGAAAAATGTATAAATAATTTATTTCCCAGCATTTGTTAGCCACACTTTTATAAGTGTACTCTAGTGGATAACGAAGGTCTGTAGGAGAAAATCAGCTTCAATCAGTGTCAATGGAGTTACTGATGGACATCGACTAAAAAACTCTCACAAAGGCAACTACAACTTATGTATACTCAGATGTCTGATTAGCCTTAAAGAGACAGTTTTATAGTCAGTCTAAAATGTTTCCCTTAGAACTACCAAGGATATGTATTTTCCAAATTTTTGACATGCTTTTATTTTAAAAACTGCTCTGTACTGCGTATTTCATCTTTTGAGGACAGGGAAGATTTGTCCTGGGACTACTTTGGCATGGACTAAGAGCATCACAAAGGGTCTCGGAGTGTAGTGTTGCATAGATGTGTGTCTATGTGTGTGTGTGTGACATAAGTGCAGTTGTTTCACTTTAGAAACTAAATTTCTAAAATATGTAATTCCTACTTTTTTTTGAGTTTCTCAAGAAATTCTCATGAAAATGCATTGCTATACAATATTTGAAGGCTACATATGCTACAACTAAGAAATGAATGCTAGAGATTAGTACGTTATTAGTAGAATAATAAAGAAGCCAATCTTAATCGTAATTCCAACTTCCCAGGTTTCTTTCATTTAAAAGGAAACAACATAAAAAATTATTTGCATTGCTGTCTAGAGACCTTTCACCTCTTCACCTTATTAATTGGGTAGATTCTGTGTTCACATTGGATGGTGTTCTTCCCTAACCCGAAGATACATTCACTGGGTACATATTTAACTGTTAATGTGACTTCATTTGGAAGAAGGACCTTTGTAGAGGTTAATAAATTTTGAGTCTTGAAATAAGATCATGTGGAGTATCCAAATTGGCCCTAAATCCAATAACAGTTGCTCTTACAAGCAATTACAGCGTAAGACGCAGAGAATAAAGCCATTGGAAGCCTGAAGCAGAGATTTGCCAAGGATTATCTGGAACCACCAAAAGCTGCAAAGAAGAACAAGAGAGAGATTTTCCTTCGAGCCTTTGGAAGGGTTCTGGCCATGCACACAGTATTTCGGAATTTTGGCCTCCAGAACTGTGAGTGAATACGTTTCTGGTGTTTCAGATGCCTAGTTTATGTTATTTGTTAAAACAGTTCTAGGGAATGAATACAAGGTGTATATTTTGAGTATATGATACGTTTGGATGGATGTATTTTAGGTTAAGATGAAATATTTAGTCAGAATTTTCTTCTTTCAGGTACTGGTTTAAACTGCCATGCAAGTTCTTTAGCAATTTTAGTATTTATAAAAGATTAGTAGGTAGCAATACGATGAAAGTACTCTAAATCCTAATCCACACTACTTTTTTTTTTGTTTTTTAAATGAGGGGTAAGTTCCTGTGTTCACCACCTGGGGGTGGCCTTGAGTCTGTGACATTGACCTTGAAAAATCAAACTTTATATTAAACTAGCCCCAAAATTTCTTCAAAAGGGTTTTTGTAATACAATTTGTGCAAGTCACAGAGTAAAAGTTGAAATTAAATTACATATATATGTACAATATATGGTATGGTTTTATGATATATAACCTACCACACAGTTAAAGCATCAAAATATCTTTTCAGGGAGTTTCTTCTTTACATTCTTCCTTCACATTCAGATCTAGGCCTATTGATCTGAAGGATTATTTTTACTTGCCGAGATTCCCACTTTGGAGACAGTATCAGTTCCTCCCCAGCTGAATCAGAACTTCTCACTAGTCAGACTTGTCAGCATCTGAATTTTGAGCTTTCTTTTAGCTTTCCAGAGCTGAGCTTTCTACATAAAACAACACCCGCAGTTCCTTCTTTCCTTTTTCCTTCCTCATTTCCTCCTCTCATATCTCTGCTCTTCCTCTGTCTCCTTCAATATCTTTGTCGTGCTCTCAATTTATTAAAGCAGCCCTTCAGTTCTTACTTGTGTGCTCTTTTTTCTCCATCCTTTCATGCTTCTCCTCCTTCTCCTCTTCCTTTGTTTCTTCCTCTTTCTCCTTCCCTTCCTCCTCTTTCTCCTCTTCTCCCTCTTCTTCTTCTCCTGCTTCTCCTCCCCCGCTTCTCCTCTTTTTCCTCCTCATTCTTTTCTCCCTCCTTTTCAGGAAAGATATTTTGCAACAAGGCACCGCCAGCCTAGCCATGTTCCTTCCCGCCTTTGTCTTTCCCTTCTCAAGTGTCTCTGATGTGTCCTCCCCAAAAACCGCATTTCCCATCTTAGGCAAATAAAAGTACAGAGAAAAACTATATTTAATTCTTAAATTCTTCACTTTGGTACAGCTGAATATGTGTCAGTTAATCCACCTAATCTTATTATCTTATGAGAGAAAGGATGAAAGTCCCAATTCCGAAAGTGAATACTGACATCTGTGTCCTATATCACCCAGCCTAGTTCCCCTCACTCAGACTTTAAGGGACAGAGATTCATATGTATATGGGGTGGTATCTGCGAATAACAGGAACTTCTCATAAAAGCACCTGTTCTCTCACTTCCAGACTGGCTAAATTCAGGTCCAGTGAGATTTCCAGCAAACGGGGTTCCTGCCTGTGTTTCCTTCTGAGCTGTTTTGGGCCAACCACATCTGCTTCCGGGAACATGGCTGAACATGAAGAATTATGATGTGGAGACCTTGGCCGTTGTGCTCAAAGACAAGCAGGTCTGTCAGCTCTGTCCTCAAGATTTGATGGTGGGCAGGTCCCACTGGCATCAGACCACCCCCTAACTCACTATCCCTCTCTGTTACCTATGATGCCTGTTCTACTACAGACCAGTGACATCTATCCTGAGGCACTGCTGAGCAGATTGACAATCATACATAAGAGTCTGACACTCAATTAACAATACTTTTTATCCTGACTTTGAATTCCTATAAGTTCCTACTGTTGTTACTGTTTCCAATCAGAAAGAAATTTATTCTCCTGTCGTTCATTCACTCATATACCCAACAGTTAAATATTGACCATGTACCATATGAATGTTCTTGGGTCAAGATGAAAGTGATATATTTTCTCTTCTGAAAGGACTCAAGGCTTATTTAAGCTACCCAACAGCAGACGGCAGGTTGGCCACAGGCCAGGTGGAGATGACACAAGTGCCCACATAGCTTTCATTGATGACAAGGAATGCAAGGACTATTGTTTTATCTGTTGCAAGAAATATGAGACTACAGAGAAAAGTCTGAACTAAAGATGTAGTTTTTGCTTTTTTATGTGTCACTATCATCCAAACTGTAAGGTTTGCCGAGTGATAGAGGGTGGTGGGAGGAAGAGGAAGGAAATGAGATTAAAAAATGGAGTGAATGTAAAGTGCTACGTGTACCAAGTCCCTGTGAGGAATGTGATCATCACGTGCTATAAACGTGTATAAAATACATGGAGAAGGGTCCAGTAAATACAAGGAGAGGGAGGATGAGGAGGGCTAAAAAAAACTGAGAAATGTCATGTACATGTACCAACTCTTATGATTAATATAATCGTTATGTACCACAACATATACGAATAAAAATGCAAAAAATTAAAGATGAAAGTCATAAACCTATGAAGTTCCCAACATAGGGTATCTATAGTTTATTAGGGAGCTCCTTCCTGAAACAAGGAGAGGTGAAATTAGTAATAGGAACAAAGAAAATAACAGAATGTATATACTCTTGAAATGATTATATTTTTAATTTTAAAAAATATATAAGAATGAAAAGATTTACCATATAATAATCTTTATCCTTCAAACAGTGCCCAAAGCAAACCTGTGAGGTTGGGACAAATTTTTAAAGAAGTAGAAACTGAGGTTCAGAAAGGTTGGAGACTTTGCTGAGTCACTCACTAGCTCTCAGGCAACAGAGTGAGGATCTGGAGCTCGGTATTTCAGGTTCTGCACTTGGCAGCCTCTCTGCATATAATTTGAGAAATTTCTCACACCTGCTCTGCTCTGTTGTTGTAGCTGAGGACCATTCCGCCTGGATCTCTGGGTCTTCCTTGGTGGCATCAGAGAGATGAAACATTTCCCCTTGGGTAGGAAAATCCTGAGAGGGCTGCACTTCAATTAAATTTGAGTAAAATTTGCATAGCAATTGGGGTATGAGTTTGTTCCTTTTTTCAAAACCCTTTAGGGCTGTTTAAGTCTTATTGCTGAATTAAATATATTACACTGAATTTATGTTAGTATTTTGCTCTTTAAACCTCTTTCCCATCTACTAGAATGTACTTTCAAAAGCACAAAACTGAAAAAAAATAGAATACTTTAAAATTCATGCTGATAAAAGAAAATGTGTGTTTTTAAAATTTATTTTATTTATTTAATAAATAAATAAATAAATTAATTAATTTTTTGTGGCGCCGGGGATCAAATTCACAACCTCACGCCTGCCAGGCCGGTGCATAAGCCACTGAGCCAAACTCCCGACTCTAGTTTTTTGAGGCAAGTTCGCACTATGTACCTCAGGCCGACTTTGAGCTGGCGTTATAGCCCAAGCCGGCTTCAAACTCACAAAGCTTCTCCTATCTCAGTCTCCGTAGTGCTGAGATTAAAGGTGTGCACCAGCACGCCTGGCTTGTTTTCTTTTTATAACTTCAGCATTTCCAAAAATGTTTCTGTGGAGATAATTAGTGTATCTGAACTGTTAACATGCAATAGAAATTTACTAAGGAAAAATATATTAGCAACATATTGTATTATATTATATATACTCATCTGTATACAAGCATACCTATAAAATATGAAAACAACTGAACCAATTTTTATTTTAAAAGATTTGTGTAAGGGTTTTTTTTTTTTTAAGAAGAGATACCAAGTCTAGACAGGAGTGTGCCCTGAAACAAGACCCTTGAATCAGGATAACCCAACCCCTGGGACGTGATGTGGGCTTTCCAGCACATACTATAAGTGGTATGTTTTGTAGTGCTGGGCTTGGTTTGTCTGTGTTTGTCTATCTGTAACCCTCATAGCCGTGTTGCACACGTGTCATATCATTTGAAGTTATGATTGTGACTTTATTTGATGTGTTTTCAGTGCAAATCACTTGATAAGTCCTAAGATTGCTAGGATAAATAGAGCATTCTGTCTATCCAAAGGAATCACCAGCTGGTAAGACAAATAGTAAGCTACCTGCATTAGAGCACAGCACCACTCCTGTTGACCTACAGGTATGTGCAAGATGAAGGCAAGTCAGACAAGGGACAAATTCAACAGACGTATGACTCCACTGGTCTTTTTATGAAAAGTAATGCTTGAGAAGATTTAGAATGTTAAGAAATTAGTCAGGCTATCCCTAAATAAACCAACTTCTCACTTCCAAGACCTCCCTAATCTGTGGAGGAATCACCCCAAGACCCCTGTGGGCAGCAGGGAAAATCTCCTATACTTGTTAACCATGTGTACTAGGTAGCACTACCACCTAGTACCAGTATTGATCTGTCTTTCCATGTCTTATGCCCCACTGGCTCCTTTGAATCACTACTCCAGTGCTTTAGGGTCACTATTAAGTATAGTAAGTTTATCTGAAAACAAACACTGAAACATTATAATAACTGATTTGATAACTGGAATGGCTAATGCACAGGTAACATGTCTGTTATGAATGTGCTGGAAAAAGTAGATGATTCACATCTCAGGAACATTAAGCTTTATGACTTGGTCATGACTGAAATTTTCCATTCAATATTTCTGAACCATGGTTAACACATGCTAACTGAAATAGTTTTGGGCCAAAATTCCAAAATAACATAACCCTGCAAGCCATAAACCTAATTGTTAAAATTTCAATGGATCAAAATTCTGAAAATACAATTCTGTAAAAATAATTTTGAAAATTCTTTAAAAGGCATTTATTTACACTTTAATCAGGGATTTTATTTAAGAAAAATATGAAGATAGGACAGAACACTTCATTGTGTACTTCAGAAAATAAAATAAACAATAACTATATACATTTTTGTAAGTCTACACACTCAAGTATATTAATCACAGTGACATAGACATAACATTTAGAAACAAAAGAAAGGATATTCATAAAAAATAGATCAAAAATGGAATGTATAAACACATATCACTATTGCTGGTAATTGTGTGTGCCCATATTTGTCACTGAGGTCTTCTGAAGTATGATGGAGATTAATAGAATAAAAAAACTCAACAGGTCACTACCAAAGAGGAAGTCACTCAAAGAGCTGAGATCTTAGATAACTTATCTTTTACAAATGCAGAACACAAAAGATATCTTTTTATCCTGAAGAAGTTTCAGTGTGTTTGTGTACACCTATAATGCTTACACAGAAAGTTATTGTCATATTACCCTTTAGCGAAGTCAAATTTGCAAAAAATGCGTGAAATGAATTATAATTTTCTGAAAGTCCAACACAATTTATACTCCTGGTATTACAAATAATGCAGAGATGAAATACATAGCATAGAAATTTGTAAAACAAAACAAAACAAAAGAAAACCTACAGAAAGAAAACTTGACATATGAAAAAGTATATTATGGGGATAGATTATGGGCAATTGCATAGTGATAGTCTGTAGGAACTGGCCTACATTTGTGATCATTAATTACATTTTGAAGTTTTACCTTGCAGTAAATAACTGTTGTCTTTTCGGGAATGGTTCTCTTCAGACAGCATTTTCACAGTCACTTTCCATATGGTGTTGCTCTTAAAATGTCTTCCATTATTTGTTACACACAGATATAATACATTGCTCATCTTTTATGCCATCTTTTATGTTGTTTGTTTTATACAGGAATCTATCCCTTATATTCCTATAATAGACCACAAATTTGATGATCAACAGCAACAGTAGTCTTCTTAGCCTAAATATGTGTATATATTTATTCTCCAACTAGTCAGTAACTTTGCTGACTTTTTAGTCAACAAACTTCCTGGAATTTCATCATGGGGAAGAAATATCAATGCAGAAAAATCATGAATCTTTGAAGGGTAGTGCTGGCTGCTACCATATTGATTGTCTAATCCCTTCACCAAGATTCCACTTTCTGCTCTTCTTTTTCCATGGGAATTGCATTTTTTTTATAGTCCAGCTTTCAACATTTGGCATTAGGGCATTCAGGATTGTACCTTTTATGGATCATGTTTAGCACTGACTGAAATCACAAAAAGCAGAGCCATAGACAAGTGGGTGAAAGGGTGCACAGCTGCATGATCATTACATTTTTAATAAAGAAGAAACAATAAAACTGTAAGTTTGTCAACTAATCCTCTAAGTTACAACATTGTGTTTTGTACAAAGAATTTTAGAATACGTTCCTGCCTGTGATGCTTTTGAAATACATATTTTTTATTTTTAGGAGATGAAAATGTTTAGCATAATGGAAATCAAAGGTTAATTAGCTAACATTGAAGATGTTTGATATGTCATTAAACTTATTTGGAAAGATTAAATGGTATTGATAATTGATGTTCCACACCATTGTTGAGATTTATTTTTGTAGATTGAGAATGCTAATAATTATCATTGGAATTCTGTCATGACAGGCTCCATAGCACAAAAAATATACAAATGACAGTTGACAGAGTTTAAAAGTGAATTTGTCTTCGAACAGTGTTTAAGAGAGACTATTATTTTTTAGCTAGTTCAGATGCATATTGCGCTTTTGTTTTGCCTATTTGCCTGGGTGTAGAATGTATTTAGTACTGTTGTAATGTCAACTGTGACGATCTGTTTTAAACAAAAAATTATTGTTTTCTGTAGCAACAACAAAAAATATTCTTATAGAGTGACAGCAATGGCCTATTAATTTCTAAGAAAAAAAATCTCAGTGTTTGACTTCTATCATCAGATTCTACCACCTTACATTTTATCCTTGAAATCTGAGATCAAAGATAAGAAAACAATTTATTAAACATTCATCATCATTCTTCTCTTTTTTGAGAGAAAATATAGAGGAAAAGAATGATAGAAACCATTCATCAGAGTTGACATTAATCTGCACAAGAAAGAAGAAGATGGAAGCATTGAAGTTCGTATTTATTTCTAAACCAAAGGACCTGTTGCTTCATTTCTCATATGCAAAAGAAAACTTCAACTTGTATTTTAAATGACTATTGACATGTGCAATTTAGAGTAAGGAATTGCAATAAAAACTTTGGTTTTCAGTGTTTGAATTTCCAGGAAAATGCTGAAGAGTTTAATAAAGCAGTGTAAACACATGAGAATAAATTTAGAAGTATACATGAAAATCATTTTTTCCTGCAGTACAAAGAAATTATCACAGACTGTACCACTTTGCTTTTGAATTATATAATCTTTGTATCATTAATTTTCTTCAAGGATGTATTGAAATTTATAATTTTTACTGGAAATGTAGTTTTATGTACATTTTAAAAATTGAAAACAAAAGAATTTTGTTTCTAGTTTAAGTGTTAATTAGTGATTGAAATAATACATCTAATAAAATATGAATAGAAGCTTAGTGGATTTTTAAATTGTATTAATTTGAAAAGTAATAGAATATCTTAAATTTGATAGCTTAAAATAACAAAAAACAGTGTCACAATTCTGCAAACTAAAAGGTCAAAATCAAGGTGTCAGAAGAGTTTCCTTCTTTCTGAAATGTGCCAAGGACAAACCTTTCTTATGTTATAGCTTAGATCTAGAAAGTTCTCCCAAAGCTTCATGTGTTCAGATGTGGAGCTTTTGGAAGGTAATTTGATCATGGGGATGCAACATTCATTAGCAGATTGACCCACTGATGAGCTCCTGACTGAATGTGCCGCGTTGGTAGGAGGTGGAGTGTGGTGAGAAGAGGGTCACTGGAGGTGTGAACTGGAAAGACATATCTCCCTTCCTTTGCACTCTAATTCCTGACCACCATTACGTGAGAACCTTTTTCTTACCAGACCATCTCTACCTAGGAAGCAACTGACCTTGGGTTGAAAACATGAGCCAAAATAAAGCTCTTCTCCTTTAGATTGTTGGTTTTGGGTTTTTTTTTGGTCTCAGTTATGAGAAGGTGACTAAGATATATTTTGGTACCGCAGAAGTGGGGTTGACTAGAAAGTGATTAAGACACATGTATTCCTACCTTTTCATGGGAGTTGGAAATTCTTGGCCTGTGGCTTGCAGACGCAGTGCTTCAGTTTCTTCTATGTCAAATGCCATTCATCCCTTAAATGTTTGTATCTTCTCAGACACCCTATTTAGTCTACCCTATTCCAGGTTTACTTCATATTAGCTAATCATAACAGCAAGAACCCTCTTTCCAAATAAGGTCTATTCTAATGTACTGGGGATTAGGATTTCAATATATTTTTTATGGAAACACAGTTCAACTGATAATATCCACTGATCATCTTCTTTTTGATTTTTTTATATTTTGTGAAAAAATCAATCAACTTAATTTTTATAAAGATTACAAAAAGCATACAGAGGATTCCCATGTATTCTTTATCCAATTTCTCCTACTATTAATAATTTTCATAGTTATGATACAATGATCCAAATTTTAAAAGTTAGCATTGATAGAATTCTATTAAGCTAAAGACTATTTGTATGTAACTAATTTCCTTATTTATGATATTTCTTTTTTTTTGTTGTTGCTGTTCTAGAATCTAATCCAGCATCCTAAGTTTCACTTAGTCAATTTAGTAATATCTTCAATCTGAGAGTTTTCTGTCTTTCTTTAGTTTTTATGAATTTGGCATAGAAACTTTTGAAGAATATTTGTGTTGGTCACTTTCCTGTCTTTTAGTACAATATCAAACACCCACAATCTAAAAGAGGAGCAATTTATTTTGGCTTACAGTTTTAGAGAATTTAGTTCATGGTTGTCAGACACCAAGTCAGAAATGGCATGGTGGGGAGGCAGTTGGAGAACAGCTGCTTAGTCATGCCAGCCAGGAAGCAGGGAAGAGTCAAGGAGAGAAATAAACCCTCAATGCCATGCCACCAGGGACACATTTCTTTCAACCAGGCCCCATTTCCTGACAGATTATTTATCTACGAAATCATTGATGAGTCAGTTTACTGATATGTCTAGCACCTCAATTATCCAATCAACTTTTAAAAGCCCTACCTCTGAACATATTAGATTGGGGCAGGGAACATTTTGGGTGTAAACCTTAGCAATTAGACAGGTGTTTTGTAGAATGTCTTCATTTGGACTTTTTCAAGTGTTTTCTCATGATCAGACTGGGATTATAAACTTTTGGGAACAACATACCAGAGATGAAATTCCCTGTTTATAGCTTCGTATCAGAGGCACATGTTACCAGTCTGATTTAATCTTGTTGATATTAACTAATCTCAACCCTTTCATTCAGGTACTATTTGACATAGTAGTTACCATGCATCATTTTTCATGTTCTATTCTTTGGATGGTGGTCACTAAATTCAGCAGCAATGAGTGAAGGAAAACTAAGTTACATCTCTGGGGAGTGAATATCAAGGAATATGTGGATATAGGTGGAAACCAACACCATAATTAATACCTATTTTGAGAGAGATGCTTTAAGTCTATGGAGCTCACTTATTTTTCTTTAATTTCTTGCCTATTAGTGCTAGCATTCCTTAGTGGGTCCTGGCTGCAACAATTAGTTCAATGATAGTCAGTGCTATTATTCTACTTAGTACATACCACATTCTTTCATAAATCAATTAAAATTATAGGAATTATGATGCAGGATTAAAATAATTGTATTTACCAGCACTGTATAGGATCAAATAAAATATATTCACATTGTTTTCTTTTTAATAACATCAGTTCTAAGAAACAGAAGCTCATCACCATGCTCTGAGGGAATTCAAGTGCATTAGAGCATTGGGTGACTCAAAGATTCCTGGCTGGTCCTGGGAGAGGGTGAATCATTCTTCTGAGACAATGCTCATTTGATGCCACATGTTTAGCCTCAGCAGGACACATGCATTCAGAAGTCTCCCAGAGCTGAAGTATAGACATTTGTAGGAAAAAGCAGTTCTTCATAAACTTTATAACCTCATTCCAAACTCCAGTTGTCAGTTTATAGCTTTTCAGATTGACATCTTAAATCAAGAAAATGTCACACGTGTACAGTAACTGGCCTAATCTTTTCTGTAAATTGCTACCTGTGGTTTTCAGTAACATAGTAAATTGCTGGCAATTGACAATGTGTCTTTCTGCAAGGCTAACTTCATTTCTGCAGTTAACAAATCAATCTTCAATTATTCATTCACATCATCCATTGTCTAGTGTTTGATTGGCAGGCATTGATTTTTTAGGAACCTGTAATTGTATCTTTTATAGTGAAGTAAAATTTGTCACCTGATTAGTTGCATTCTCCTTGAACATAAAATTAAAATTGTAAGCAGAAAAAAATAATTATACTCTCAGTCTCACTATCTTAGTTAAAGAAGAGCACAAATCATTGTACATTTTAGGCATCTTCCTATGGTGCTCCAAATAGGACAGACTGTTTTCTCAGACTAATAACTTTAATGTTCTATAATAGCTCAAATATACAGCACAGTTTTCTCCACTAATTCTATAACCCCAGGAGAACAATAAAATGATTAACTATTGTACAAATGAAAGCATCAGACAACCCATTAGGAAATGGCATCATTATACTATGGTACATTATTCTAGAAAAAAGAGTAAGTCATTCCCTAAAATGGAGCAATTGCATAAAATTTTTGTTCCTAATTTAAGTTTGGGGGTATAGTGCTGTACTTGTTCTTTTAAGACTCCTGAACATCACTTTTTTCAAGGGATTGTATTTTTATAAAGGGATTTTTATGGAAGTATATCTACCCTTCCTGAAACAATTTTTTGATTGAGTACTGATTCTTCGCTAAATAATATACTTGTGTTGTGAAGGAGCCTTACATTTGCAGGATATATTTACTTATGCTCGCACTGGAAAAATAATGTCAGATCATCTTAAAGGAACCCCAGCTTGAAGGCATGTGGCTTTTTCTTTGGTCTATAACATGGTAGCTTTGTTTACATTGTGTCATTTCCTAAAGACAGTGAACCATGTCCTGCTCAATGATGACATGCATTCATAATAAAATACACTTGAAGAAGAGTCCACATATGACCACAGAATGGATAAAGTCAAATTTATTGCAAAGGAAAGAAAAACAAACTGCTTTTCTTACACGTGGTTTGTCATAAACATAGTTCTCACCTGTGACTATCAGCATTAAGTATTAAATTCTAAGGTTGTAATTAAGTATTAAATACTGAGATTGTATTCTCATGGTTCTTAAACACAGCATGACATAATTTTGTTCAGGGAATCTTTGCTCATGTGAATGATACTCCTGCATCATGTATTCAGAATTGTATAGGAACCTTCTTGTCAAAACAACTTCCTATTCTATTATTATTATTTTTATTATTTAAATTGTCTCTTTCATTACATAGAAAAGTTTATGAGAAAAGAGCTGACTGATACATTCTCATGTTCCAATTGCCCTGCTTATAAGTTCTAAATTTCATTGTGTGCATCAATTTGCATTAGACTGGATTATGTACTACCTAAAAGTTCCAACACAATGGCTTAACAGATATTCTCTCATGTAAGAAAAATCCAACTTTAGGCAGACTAGAGCTGATATAATAGCTCTACAAAGTTATGAGGACATAGGCTCTCTTCTCTTTATGTATTATTAGCCTAATAAATGACTTACATGCTCCAGTTTATCTTACTGTACAGTTGTCTTGGTTCTAAGCAGTCCTTTATTCCATCTTTCCTGTATGATTGCTTTACTTTCCTCATAATTCTACTTACCCACATTCTCAGACTTAATCTATTCAAATAAGGCATCTAGAACTCTTGAGTTCTAAAGTTTAAAGGAGCATTGTGGGGGCATCCTGAGATGACTGTAACAGTCCAATCACAAATCAAATACAGAATTACTGTAATGGCTTTCATGTTTGAGGTCATTCCAAACCATTTGACCCATAGTTTCTCATGAAATCAACAATAAACTGTCTTTGTGCAAAGGGAATTTTTTTAGTACGTCTATAAGATACATGTGATTTTTGTTACATAAATTACAGAGATAAATTTATGCACAAATTCAAAAATTTTCTCTCTGTCTCTGTCTCTGTTTCTCTGTCTGTCTGTCTGTCTCTCTCTCGCTTTATAACATCAAAGAAGACAACATTGTATAATTGTATTCTAAGGTCGTCTGATCGTGCAGGGTATTTCAACTAAATATTTACCATTACCATGTATCATGCATTAAATATTCACCCATATCACTCATTACTCACTACATTTATATAACACTATTTCATTTACTGTGTAACACTAGCCAAAATCATACTTAACATTTTGTTAAGAAAAACAAAAAAGTAACAGTAATGTAAATAAGTACATTTCTCAGGCTTCCTTTTTATGATCTTATGAACTTATTACAAATGTTATCTAAAATTCCTCATCATTTGACTTTTGTTCTTAATTGAAGTTTCTCAACTGTGAGGTGGTATCCATTAAGTACACTAATTAACTACACAGCAAGAGAATCCATAATTCTAATGGCATTGACTGGTGTTCTATTTGTTCTACACATTGTTGTTCTAGGATGACCTTACGTTCAATTTGCTCCATGGAGAATTCCACCTGCACATTTGAATTTCCTTTAAAAAGGCACAACAGCACATTTTACAGGGAGTCATTCAAACTGTTTTCTCTGGAGCCTAACACTACAGCTAACAGAGCCTAAAAGGAACTGGACAGGTTTGGAGACCATCAGTAAGGTGCCCAGGGGCAGCAAGAAAGCAAGTGTGACCACGAACTCCTCCCGACTTAGCCTCCAAATTCTGGTTACTGTGCACTCTGACCACTACCGTGTTATGGCCATTGCTCTTCCACCTGCCAGCACCTGGGTGGTAGCATCTAGAAGACACAGTGAAAAAACACGGGTATTTTAAGCCTCAAACTGCAGGTGCAGTTTGCTGTGGCTAGGGAAGGAAACATGAAACCAGATTTTTAACAACATAGTTAAACCAGTAAAACTTGATACAGAATTATGATTTATTAAGGAACTGCAGCAGGAATTTGACCCAGAAGAGGGAAGGAGGGAGATGATGGAGAAAATTTCAAAGTTACATTGCTTAATTAAACTTGTATAGTACACTACACATGTACAAATTTACTTTTGTTTAAAATGTTTTATTCTCTACTTACTTATTTATTTACCTGTGAAACAGGGTCTCACTATATAGTTCAGACTGGTCTCGAGCTCATTGTGTAGCCCATGCTGGCCTCGAACTTGTAGCAATCCTCCTGTCTCAGCATCCAGAGTGCTTGGATTACAGGTATGCATCGCCACACTTGGATTGTTTTCACATTTTTATTGGGAGGGAAACATGATACACAATTTAAAATAATAAAATTAGAAATTCCATTTGATCAAACCATTTTGTTCTTCCTGAAAGAGTTAAAAAACCATACTACAGTGATACATGCATATCCATGTTTATAGCAGCACAACACATAATAGCTAAATCTTGGAAACAGTCTATATGGCCATCAACAGTTGAATGGATAAAGAAAATGTGGTATTTGGACACGTGGAAATACTACTGTGACTTAAAGAAGGATGCACTTGAGACTTTTGTAGGAAAATGAATGCATCTTGAGATCATACTATTAAGTGAATTAAATCAGACATACCACCTTAAATATTGCATGGTTTCTCTTATATGAGAAACCCAACATATAAATAAATATCAAAATAAAAGACAAATATTTCCTGTGGGAAGACATAGGGAGATAGATTTCTTGTAAATGGGAAGGGTGCCAAGAGATTGAGGGAGTGAGGATAATGATAAAAGAATTAAGATGTATTGTGTACATGTACCAATTGTCCAAAATGAATGTAAACATTCTATACTGCAAACATGTGTGAGAAAACTGGGAAATATTAAAATTAAAATGTAGAGACCATGTATTTCTGGATAGGCAATTTTTTAACAAAGCTTGCTCAAAAAGGGACTAGAAACAAAAAAGAAATGCAACTATTATCAAGAAAACTAACATAACTCTCAAGAAAAAAAGTTAAACTTATTTGAAATATGTTTTGCAAAGATAGGTATAACTGGGATCATTCTGATTACTAATGCAATACCAGCCATAGTAATTACTTTAAAATTTAGACTGCGCCTGTTTGTAATTAGACTGCGTAACCTAGCAGCAAACTGAGTTTTCTGTTGTCTCCTGAGTAAAGATCCTCAAATCTTTGAATTTGCACTAGACACCATGATGAAATACAGTAGATGTTTCAAAATTCATAGTTTCCATTTCTTGAGGACAAGGTAAAGAGGTAAAAACTAGGTCACCTTATCAATAAAGAAATGTTAGAGCTTTATTTTTTATAACTATATCCACTTGGAATATAAAAGTCTTTGAAATAAAATGCAACTGTATCTATACTTGCTTGTTCTATTTTTCAAATACAGTTTCATCACTTGGAAAGGTATAGTGATGGAAGAAAGTGTAAAATCTGTTATCTCCAGGATTTTATGATTCTTTAGAATTAACACACAAAAGCAGGGTTAGCTAAAAAGAACTTCAAAATTTGGCCAAATGTTTTCCTCCATTGTCTCTATTCTTTAACTCCTTTCTAAGCAAAGAGAATAAAATAACATGTCTTGCTTTTCTGTTTTATTCTCGTTGCTTAGAAAGGAGTTAAAGAGCAGAGATGATGGAGAAAGATGTTTGTCCTTATGCATTTTATAAAATGCCTAATTTGCTATTTATAAAATAACATTAATGTTTTTGACAGACAACTAGAAATTTTGCTGGGAGGCTGTAAAAGTAAACTAAATATATTAAGTGTACACACTGTCTTCCTGAAAATATCTAATTGACACTAATATTAGAATATTAAAGAGGATACCATTCTTGTAGCTCCCCATAAAATACCTGACTTTTGTGGAATTTCTATAATGTTTATGCAAAGACTTTGAGATCATTTCTTGACATTTTTCTTTTTTTTGGGAGAGAAGATTCTGGGGATTGAAACCAGGACCTTTGCACTTGCTGCATCTACTACCTTTTTGTTTCAATACACTTAGAATTTGAGACAGACTTTCACTAAGTCATTAAATTGCCCAAACTGAACTTGAGCTCATGATCCTCCTGCCTCAGCCTCCTTGGATTGTTGGATTATAGAAATAAGCCACCATGTCTGTCTGAGCTATCTTTCTTGAATATAGATGTTATCAGCCTAAAGACTTCCATAAATAATGCACTTCAAGATTTATCTTGGCATTTGTCCATGTAGAAAGAATCATCTATAAAATGATAAAAGCAAATTTTGAACTAGTTAATAGATTAAAAAGTTACATCTATTTACATAAAAATGAAAACTACAAGATAGAGGTAAGTTCCATCATCTGAAAATAAAAATAAACCCAGGAGGCAAAAAGGTATTAGAAATTTATTAAACCATAGCTGCCTAGAGGAAACCTGGAATTTGGTTTCTTATCTTTATCAATCTTATTTAACTCTCTAAAATGCTCTCAATTTGAAAGACCATGTCCACTACACGATGTAAGCAAACTTTGAAAGCAAAGGAAAAAAATGAAATCTTGAGCAAGATAAAATGTTTTCCCAGTGATGTTCATGGGAAGAATTTAAAGTGAGTAAAAAGAATGACTGGAAAAAAGAGACTTACTTCGTGGATGCTGACTGGCTCCTCAAGTGAAAACGCATGGGAGAAGAATTTCACAGGAAAAGGAGCTCTCATGGGGAAAGATACAAAGTCAAAAGAGGGAAGTGGGTTTCCGTTGTTGACACTTTGAGAAATTGTTGTTTCTTAAAGAATCAAACTGTTAGAAAATCAGGCCTCTGTGGAAATAGATTACAAACATTGTACATAACTGAAATAAAAGCAGTATGTATTTGAAAGCCTCTATTTATTAGAGCTCATAATTTGTTGTCTCTGCCTATGTGAGCGGCCATGGGGTGGGTAAGCAAAAACCTTAGGAGTGGACATGAGAATAAATCCGACCCTCTCCATGGCTGAGTGCATGTGACTGCCTGGCAGGGTACTTAGATTCTTTGAGCTTAGGTTCTTCGTAGAACAAACAAAATAGTACCTACCTCAAAGCGGTTGCTGCAGGAATAGGACAGAAAATGTCAATGAAAAATCATGTGTGGAGATGAGGCAATCAGGAAGCATTAGCTATCTTTCCTATTGTTGCTATCAAAGTTTTGATTAATGTGAGATGTCATTGTAGACTTATTTACATTTTCCTGTCCTATTTCTGTATATAAATTTGTTCATGTGTATTTATACATATCCTGAGTACTTAGAGAATTATTTTTTCTTTTTTCAATCTCTTTCCTCTCCCACCTCCTCCATCTCTTGGTCCCTTCCCATTTGCAAAAGATGTATCT